>CAKNYM010013058.1:0-10379 GCA_932195095.1 Andricus curvator | reverse complement strand
TCAAGACACACGAGGGTTTCGCCGGCCTGTCGTTGTGATTTCGTCGTTGCCTATGGCCACCCATCTCACGGTTGTGAGACGTGGCCATAAGTGTGATTTACCGCGGTTGTACTGGGAGCCGGTGCAACAAACACATGTATTTTGAAAGACGCGAAGTTGGCTAAACAAAACTTTATCGCCCTAAAAAATTTCCTGCAACAAATTTTATTCTTAGTTTTTTCTGTGTGAGTGGTAGCGAAAATGATTACCGCCTGAAGTAGCATTAGCACAGTCTAATAAGCATTACTATTCTTTTTTATCTGAATAAATGAAGGAAAGTAACCCAGTTCTCTCAGTTACTGTATACACAAAAATCAATAGAGAAGAAAATTACATTTTGCTGTGTATCCTTTTTTTTCTAACAAAATATATGAAGTACAAAGATATGACTCTTCCACATCTATTCAATGTTTAAATTTCCCACGATCAGCATGGAAAAATATCTGCAGCCAGAAAACAAATAAAAGGAAAGATATGCACAAAAAACAATCAATGGATAATCATAATTTACTTTTTAATTTATGAAAAATATAATATATATAAAATAACGTAAGAAGATTTGGGAGAGGGGCGGTTTAAAATCTTTATTTCTTATTAATTAACAAAGTAGTTCAACTTTCAACTAAGTAGTTGCATTATAAACCAAAAATATGAATTCTCAACAAAAAATGTACAAAAAAACTTTTCTACTAAAAAGACAAATATTCAACGAAATACATACATTTTTAAACAAACAGTTGAATTTTTAACCAAGAAGATTAATTTTTGACTAAAAAGACGAATTTTCAATAAATGCATAAATTTGCAACGGAATAGTTCATTTTTCATCCAAAAGGACTATTTTTCGACAAAAATAGGCGAATTTTTAACAAAATACATTATGTTTTATCCAAATAATTGAACTTTCAACTAAAAAAGATAAATTTTCAACAGAAATGAAATAGTTAAATTTTCAGTTAAAAAAAAAAATCATTTTCAACCAGAAAACAAACGAATTTTCAACCAAAGAAATAAATTTGTAACTAAAATAAAGAATATTCATCTGGAAAAATGAATTTTTAACAAAGTAGTTTAACTTTCGACCAAGTAGTTGTATTTTCTACAAAAAAAATGAATTCTAAAAGGAAATGTAAAAGTTCATATTTTAACCAATCAGACGAATTTTGAACCAAGAAAGGCTTTTTAGTCAATAAAGAAAAAAAATTAATCCAGAATGCTGAATTTTCAAGCCAAAAAGACGAGCTATGTACAAACAATTTGAATTTTCTACCAAATAAATGAATTTTCGACCAAAAATATAAATTTTCAACCAAGAAGATTACTTTTCTACTCAAGAAGATAAATACTCACCAAAATACATACATTTTCAAACAAATAGTTTTATGTCAACCAAGAAGATTAGTTTTCTACCAAAAACAAAGAATTTTCAACAAAGTATGTAAATTTTCCACCAAATGGTTGAATTTTCTTCCAGAAAGTCGAATTTTCAAATAATCACATACATTTTCAATAAATGACATATATTTTCAACCAAACAGTATAATTTTTTAACTAAAAAATAACTTTTTTACCAAATATGGAATAGATCATTTTTTTCAGAAAAAAATATTTTTTAATTTCAAAAAAGACGGATTTTTTACAAAAAAGTTGAATTTCTGTTTAATTAAAGAGTTTTCAAACTAAAAAGACGAAGTTTCTACAAAACAGTTGAAATTTCAACCCGAAAATATGAATTTTTAACAAAAACGTTAATTTTCAATCAAACAGATGCATTTTTAACCAAAAAAATTGATTGTCTACCAAAAAAAAAAAAAAAAAAAAAAATTCTCCACAAAATAATTCAATTTTCGATCAAAGAAAAGTAGTTCAACTTTCGACCAACTAGTTGAATTTTTTACCAAATTGTGGAATTTTACAGCCGATGACTTATTTTTTGATTCATTTATTACTATTATTTGTGAGTTTATGCTTATTATATTTAATATTAATACTAATATTACTAGTCACTACAATTATGATTCTCTAATATACAAGTAATACTGTTACAATTATCAATAGAGGAACATAATTTTTTTTACCCCACCCAAAAGACTTAACGTAATTTATGCATGGTCCCTATAGCGTTTAAAGTTAGAATTAGAAATAAAAGTTTAATCTGAATCAATTTTGTGTAGTCAATTTTATTGAGAGAATGGAGTTTAAAGAAATAAAATGTAATTTCCCATACTTAAGATCTATACGTATTTATTCTTAGTTAGGTATATTCAATTTGCGAATTAAAAAATTTCCTAACTAATGTTGAATGGAAACGCAACGAATAGAATTTTAAATAATCTTTTAAGGAAAAAGTGATCTATTGTTAAATAATACGGAATAAAAAGTACGACTTTTCTCTGAAATGGAAGGTAAAATGCAAATATTCAAATAACTAAGAGAATTTTTTGTGTACGAAAAGAGAGATCCGTTCGAATGAGAAATATGTTACGACATACAAGTCCCACTGCTGGAGACTGTTCAGAATGCAAGGCAACTTTTTCTTCCCATGAAGATTAATTAAAAATCAATTAATTAATTATTAATTTCTACATCAATTTCCAACTGCTCGTCGCTGTCAAATTAATTGTAACTTGGGGGCCCTGAGCTTCAGTGCCGATAAGTTTTAAGAGACCCATGAATACTAGAAAACTGGCTTACCATCAAACGCTCTGCCGCTCTCTGAAAAACTCGACTCTTGCAAACCAGAGAAAGCTAGCATGACGCCCCCTTCTGGGTTGCTATTCCCAGGCGCATTAAAATTGCATTTTTTATTTTTAAAGCAAAAAAAAAATCAACTCTACTAAAAAATCACGCTCTGATATAAAAAGAGAATAATATTTCTAATACGCATGCACAAAACTTAGAACTGTATGCAACTGTTTGGCCGTAAAATGTGACCTCGCAAAACGAGATTTAAATAAATCTCCTTAAAATAACCATTTTGAAGTTTCATATATTTTTCTAAAATATATTATTTGTTACCCGAACAATTTTCCTAATGACACGTTAAATCCAAACTGAAACGCAGTATACGGAAAATTAAAACCAGTCATGTAATTTTAGTTTATTCAACTTTATTCCACACAGCCTTGATAAATTTTGCCACAAAATGCTAGGATCCTTTTAATCCGTTATCTCTGTCCCCGGGGACTATAAATTTTCTGCGCTGCTCTCTATCTTGGACAAGAGTCTTACTTTGAGGCTGAATAATTTGTAAGACGAGGAACATTATATGAAAGACTTACAAGTCCTGTTCTCTTCGGCGTAGTCGTAAAACCAGTGCCTTTTGTATTTATTCTGAAAAACGAGCTCAGATTGAGAATGTTATTTTGAATATGTATTTAAATCAAGTATCGTATTTCAGGTAATAAAATTATTCACTTCTCTGAACTAGCCAAATGAAGAGCAAACACAGTGTATTTAATTAATTAATTAATCTATGTTAAATAAGTAAATTCCGCGGCAATTCTATGAACGGGATATTACAAATTTGCTTCGAACATTTTCAATTAAAATGTTTTACTATGTTTTCAAATTATTTTGAGATTTACAGTTTTTGCTTTTAATATTAATCGTGTTTTTTCAATTTTATAGTATTAATCGCGTTTTTTCAATTTCATAATATTAAAGAGTTGAATCTAAATAATGTTTCGAATATGTTATTATCATTTTAAACGATGTTAACATCTGAGTTTTTTAATTTTAATTAATTCAAAATTCGATATTTAAAGATTACTTCGGATAAATAATTTGTTGAAGAACATGAAAAAAACCTGCCTCAGCCTGCATTTGAACCTGCTTTCAAGAACAAGAACAGATCTGCTGAGGCTTCTTTAGCGTCATTAGCTTAACGTTCAACTCATGTATGGTGGCGTTCCCGGTTCAAATCCGGACTGAAGCAACTTTCTTTTTTGTTCTTCAAAAGATTATTTGACCGAATCAACTGCTAAACATCTAATTTTAATTAACTAATATGAAAAAGCTGAAAATTTAGTCTGTTAAATTTGGAAATTTTCCAACTGTAAACGTTGAAAATTGGACAAATTCAAACTCAATTCAGTAATTATTAAACAAAGTATAAAATAAATATGTCCTAAACTTTAATTAGAATTGGAAGCTTTTAACTTGGAAGCGATTATATTCAACAATTTAAAGTTATAATAAGAACCTTCACAAAAATATGTCGATATAGAAACTATTCAAAATACTGCCCGTAAAAGCAGTTGAAAATTATAAGTGGTTAACATGTTCTTTAAACTAATCGAAATTTAAAGTATTCATAATTACAATTATATATTTAGGCACTCAAAATTGAAACTTTTTTTATTGTGGACATTCAATAAGTATGACGAACTCACAAAAGAAAAATTGATTAATTTTCCTAAACAAATTGCATTTTAAATATATTCGTATGACCGCATCCCTTTCAAATCGTACTTTTTTTGCCACTCAATTATGTTATTTTTCAAGGGAAATAAGATGACATGCATTTTACCGTTTTGAGAAAAAATCATTTTCACGAAGTAATGAGTATTTGAAATTTGAGGTTTGTTTTCCAAAAAATACAAGTTTTTTCTTTAAACCTTTATAACTTTTGACCTAATTAGGTATTTGAGTTTTTTTTACTCTGGTGAGGTTAATTTGTTCTCTTTCAAAACACGCTAAAAAATAACCAAAATATTACATATTAACACACTGGCGGTAGTTTTTTAAAATATCAAAAGTAGATTTTCTCCAAAATCCCACCTTTTTTGTTGATTTTTTTTGCTTAATCGGTACTTGAATAAAAAAATTGAATTTTCGAATTTTTCTTACAAACAGCGACAGATTCGACAAAATACTAAGAAAAAAGTTCGCTAATTTTAGAAAGTTCTCAAAAAATACCTCTTACTCTTTTATAACTTCTTGTATCATTCGCGAGAAAAATTCAACTTTTCAACAAAAAATTCTCGTGGATACAAAAATAGTTTGGCCTACATATAACTGATGACACAAAAGTGTCTAAATTTGTATTGAAAATTTAAATAAATAACTACATATACATAATTTGATATGAAATTTTTGTTTTTGAAAGATTAACTATAACATATTTTGTTGAAAATATTTTTGGGTTGAAAATGCAACTGGTTTGTAGAAAAATCGTCTTTTTGGCTTGAAAATTTAACAATTTGGTAGAAAATTAAACTATTTGGTTGAGAATGAACTTTTTGTTGAAAATTCGTATTTTTGGTTCAAATTTAAACTGTATTAAAAAAAATCGTCTTTTTGGGTTAAAAATGCAACTGTTTTATAGAAAAGTTGTCTTTTCGGCTTGAAAATTTAACAATTCGGTAAAAAATTCAACTATTTGGTTGAAAATTAACTTTTTATTCAAAATTCATATTTTTGGTTAGAATTTCAACTGTGTTAAAAAAAATCGTCTTTTGGCTCGAAAATTCAACTGTTTTGTAGACAAGTTGCCTTTTCGGCTTGACAGTTTAACGTTTTAGTAGAAAATTAAACTATTTGGTTGAAAATGAACTTTTTGTTAAAAATGCGTATGTTTAGTTGAAAACTCAACTGTTTTAAGACAAATTCGTCTTTTCGGCTTGAAAATTCGACTAGTTGGTTGAACAAGAAAATACTAATTTTTTTATGCCTATAATATTGGTCTGTAATGTATCGATACAGATTAAAATTTTATTTTTAAATCCGAGAAGTGGCACGTGTAAGAAAGCTCCGCAACCCCCTCCTATGTAACACTCGGTGACGTTGGGGCAGACCCCCCCCCCCTCTCATTAGAGTGTCACGTAATATGTGCTTGCTCACTAAGGTGTAGAAAAAAAAAATTTTCATGGAAAAGAGAATATGGCAAAGCCGTAATGACATAGCGCATCCTTTAGCGAAAAACATAGTCAATTCGTATTGTGGTTCCAAGTTTCATAAGTGGAAATTCTCTCCACTTTATATACTGCCACTCGAATGTCCTGGGTGATAAGCCATTATCGGGAAACGAGAGCATTTGTGTATTGGGAATATATCGCTTGGAAACTCGAATGAAATTCATTACACGATACAAAGTAAAATGGTTTGGAAGTTGAAGGACTCTCGTTATAGAAAATCGCTTATCGTGCAAAAAAAATCATTTCAGTTATGCCAAAATCGAATTATTCGTAATTGAAACCCTTTTTTGTAGGCATACTTTGACTAATTTTTTTTAATATATACCAAAATATTATCATTTTTCTTGTCGCCTACAGCTTCTTTTCGTCAACCTCTCTTTGAAATTTTGAAAAATATTTCTCCTTAAATTAATAATACAATTGATAAGTGCCCAAATTACGTAAAGTGTCAGCGCAATCTAGTGCTGACTTTAGTACATAGTATATTATATATAAAAAATGTATGATACTTTATTGATCATTGTAACAGTATTACTTGTAATTTGCCTAATTATATTAATAATACCTAGCAATAATAGTATTAATATTAAATGTCATAATCATACATTCACGAAATAATAAAAAATGAATAAACAAATTAAAGGGTCATCCACAAATTATGTAAGGTGTTTTTCTGTAATTTTAAAAATTTATCGCAGGCTTTACAGTATTTTCCCTTTTTTCGTATTCCCACTTAAATGCGATCTGAGAACATCCAATTATTTTTAGTGGAAAGTTTATTCCCTGCGGTCTATTTGGTCGAAAGTTAAACAACTTTCTGAAAAATTCATTTTTCAAATTAAGGACTAATCATTTTTGGAACAAAGTGATTTCTTTGGTTGAAAATTTAACTATTTTTTTTTCGTTTCTTTTCAGGTTGAAAATTCTTTTTTTTTTTTTTGAATGAAAACTTACCTATTCCATTTTTGTTTTAAAATTTATCTTTTTTAGTTGAAAATTTAACTATTTGGTTAAAAAGTAATGTATTTTGTTGAAAAGTCGTCTATTTTGTTAAAAAATTAATCCTGTTGGTTGAAATTTTAACTATTTGGTCGCAAACTGATGTATTTTGTTGCAAATTTGTCTTTTTTGGTAGAATATCAATGTTTTGGTTAAAAATGCAACTTTTTTGTAGAAAATTACTCTATTTTAGGTGAAGATTTGAGTATTTCGTTGAATATTAATATTTAAAAAATTAATTTTTTTTGGTTAAAGATTAATAATTTTATTTTTTAATTCTTCTCTTTGGTTGAAAATAGATTGAACTACTTTGTTAAAAATTCGTTTTTTGGTTAAAAAATAACATTTTAAATTGAAAATTTTATTATTTAGTTGAAAATTTAACTGTTTGGTTGGTAATGAAATTTTTGTTGAAAATTGATATTTTCGGGATGAAAATTCAACTGCTTTGTAGAAAATTCGTTTCTTTCAATTAAAAATGAATTTTGTTTAATGCAGATATAACTATTCCATATTTGATTAAAAATCGATCTCTTTAGTTCAAATATTCAACTCTTAAGTTGCAAATTTACGTAAATAGTTAATAATTATTCTTTTTTGGTAAAAAATTACTCTTTTTGGTTGAAAATTCAACTGTTTTGTGGAAAGCTCGTCTTTTCGGCTTGAAAATTCAACATTTTTAATGAAATTTTTTTTTCTTTATTGACTGAAAAATATTTCTTGGTTCAAAATACGTATTTTTTTACGTGCCTTGAAAATCAATGAAATCAAATAAAATATGTTTTATTATGTTTGAAATATCAACAATTACATTTGTTGTTGAGAATTAATCTTTTTTGGTTGACATTTCAACTACTTGGTTGAAAGTTGAACTACTTTGTTGATTCATAAGAAACAGTCAGATTTTACGCCCCCACCCCCACCCCCTGAATCGTCTTATGTTATTTTTGGATGACCCCTAAAATAAAATGTGGTTTAAAATGTCAAAACAAAAAAATTACGTAGTTTGTGCACGGCCCCTAATATAGATTTATACATGTATTAGAGTGATAAAATTGAAATAACATTGTTTCAGATTAGCCAGTTCAGTGAATTACGTCCACTACTAAATAGCAGAAGGTAAGCTTGCTTTAATACCAGATTATTTTAATACCTCATGAAATAAAGCACTTCTGACAAATTCTCTGATATATAAAACCGACTTAGTGAAATCGCGTAAAGTTATTTTGATCGATTTTGATGCATGTTGCATAATTATATATTATTAACATTTTTAGTATACTTACTTATTTAATAATCATATAGACTGGAGTATTCGAAGTTCGAATAAGTGAGATATTTTGATATAAATCGAAAGGGGCATATGATATCATTCAATTGAAATTCTCATCAATTGAACTAACCATTTATAAAAATACAGAGCGCATTGGTGCGTGAGAACGATGCAGTAGATAGAGGACAGTTTGGTCAGCCGATCAGTAGAAGCAATGTGTACACTATTTGATCGAGTAAACATGTTGGATAAAATCAACTATAGTCGTTCGTATACCATAATATTAATAGTGCAGACTGAATTCTATTTACTTGTTGATTCAGAACCTTATTTATTCAAATTTGTAATTAATAGACTCTTGTTGATTCTATTTACACTTATACTCATTGCAGTATTAATTATTAATAATAATAATCGACAAGTGTTCGCAGCAAATATATATTCTTTAATCTTTTCGCATCTAATACATTCTGTTCGCAGCATGAAGTTGGTTAGTAGTGATGATTTAAAAAAAATTATTTTGTTGTAAGATTCAATAATAATTTAAGAATTAAAAATATTGGTACACCTCATCACTTTTAATAATGAAAATGTAGATGGTAATTGTAAATTTTGATCAACTTTTCACTGACGCAACAATCATATCGCTCGTAAAACTATTACAAATTTCTAATTTGACTGGGTCGGTAATTTTTTTTTTCGACAAGAATTTAAATTTTATAAATTGATTGTAAAAATAAGTGTTCCAAATTTTTAAATAATTATTCAAATTTAGATAGAAATTATACATTTTGATATTCAATTAATTCTTCAGATAAACTCAAAATTATTAACAAATTATATTTTTGATTATATTACTTTTATTATTGATTGTCAATTTTAATTTAATAATCTGCTTAAAATTAAACTATTTCAAATGTATGTGTAAACTATAAATCCTTCCAGGATAATAGACAATTTTATTTCTAATAGAAAGCTTCAACATATGAACAATATGAACGTAATTATGTTCCAAATTGAACCACTTTTAAATATTTTCTAATAAAAATATTAAAGCTTCACATTGGATGCCTTAATATTTAAAATTAAGAAGTATTCAAGTGTAGAAACGTGTAAGTGTAAGATAAAATAATAGCAAATTGATAATATATGAAATTAAGATCAATTTGAAATCTTCGAAATTGTACAAAAAAATGAAATTATTAATTGGAAACTAATATTTTTCAATTACAATTATTTAATTTCAAATAGGAGTAGAATCCCTAGCCTTCTTAGTTATTTATATAAAGAAGTCAGAATTATATTATATAGTATAGAAGTTTCATAACTTTTCCCTTTTCAAATCTTTTGAAGCTGTAAATTTAGAATTATCAAATCTTATTTCTTAATCAGCTATCAACTTGAAATTGTCACTCGTAAAATAAAAATTATTCATGTTGGAAAAATTCCAAAAAATACCGTCTTTAGCGTGAGTTTTACATAAAACTGCTATTCTGCATTTTTTGGGGCATTTTCCGGGAAAAATATAAGAGGTTTTGAAGGGGGAGGGGTCAAAACAAATTATTCGGTAGAAATTGTTCCCTGAAAATTTCTTAAGAGGTGCCTAAACTTTAATTTACAAAAAGTTAGTAACAAGTACTTCTTTTTTCAATTTTCGGGAAAACCGAGTTTGTCCCATTAAAAACCCCATGTTAATTTTTAAAACTCGGGACACGGAATAATTTTTACACATTTGAAAAACAATATAAGAAATCTTTTTTTGGTAAACGAGCGAATTGTGAGCGATCGATCACAAAAAATTGAAAGTCGAATTTTTGAACCACTCAAATTATATAATTATTTTCAAAAATCACTTTTTTAAACTTCCGTAGAACCTATTATTATCTGTTTTCAGAAAAGAAAATTACCGCCCAGATTCCTGTATTTTGTGTCAAGATTTTCGTTGAAATTTCAAAGTGAACCAAAAAAAAATCCGCCCGCTTCGCGGGCACATTCTCATAGCGCGCTTCGCGCGCGGCTCGCTTCGCTCGCAAGTTTCAGCGCGCCTAGGGCGCGCACCTGTTGGATCTCGCGCTTCGCGCTCGATTGGGTATTCATCTCGCGCTTCGCGCTCGATTATATGTTTATCTCGCGCTTCGCGCTCGATAATG
>CAKNYM010013057.1:0-29904 GCA_932195095.1 Andricus curvator | reverse complement strand
ATGAGGAAAACATATAAAATTTTACGTCAGAGGGAAGGGTGGGGGGGGGATTATACCAATTTTACGAATTCTTATAATAGAGTATTGTCGCATTTTCATAATTTTCATATATATTATATATTATTGCCCTTACCAACGAAATAAAGAAGAAAACCCGTGATAGTAAGCAGCAAAGTTCCGGTATCAATCTTCATTGTGGCTATCGAAGGGTTCAATTCGTAAACGTAACTGATAAATTGTTAACAGAATCACAGCTATTTATACTGATGGTTTCCCTAGCTGTACCCGGAAAGTCGTCACGATTACTAAAATTTGCCTAACCCTGATGATAGACGCTATCAAATGAGTTTCAAACAAAAGCAAGGTCTTATCATGTATGAAGCACGTGTTATGATTGCTATGTACGCATAAGATGAATATCACTCTCTTTTCTGTAATATCCTATAATACAAAACTATTTTTTTGGTTAACAATTTTTTGTCTCGAAAAAATTGATTTTCGCATTTTACAAACGCTTGGCATGTTTTTAAAATTCAGCCGGGAAGATAACGTCGAACTTAGTGGAAAACCACACTTTCTTTATTTTACCCAATATTTATCAAAAATTTCGCTTATATAAAAACAGCATTCGGTTAGTTTTATGCAGGCCACATCAATTTGGTGACAATGAAAATTTTTGAAAATAAATAAAGTTGTGTCTAAGAATTTTGTCAAATTTTTCGATAGCTCTTAAAAAATTCAATTTCAGAGCAAAAACTTTGGTTGCACAAAAATGGTTTAATCCGCAGTAAATTTGAAGGATATCTTCCTTCTAGAAGCAACTTTAATCTTTTTTTCAAACAACCCAAAACTTTCAAATACTCATAACTTTGTGAAAAAAATTTCAAACGAGTAAAATACGTGACGTCTTTGAAGGAAACAGATGAAGCTCTTACAAACTGATATTTCACTCAAAAAAATCTTGCCGGTTCATTACTTTTGCAAATAAAAAAGTCACGTACACCTCTTAAGTTTGCGGAACGACGAACTTAAGAAAAATGTTATATAAAAGCATGTATTATGTCTAGGATACCACGTGGTTCAATTGTTTTTCTACGTACACAATTACACATCATAGTGAAAAACAATAAATAATAACGGTTTTAGTTGTTTGATGAAATTAATTTTTTTACTTTGATTAATCTTTTTACTGATGATAGCCTACTCTCGGCGCAAAAATTATAGGCATCTGCCTTTGAAGCTTAACAACTCAGCCCAAAAAGATGCTACAGTAATAAGTAAATAGTCATTTGAAAGCTGAAAATGTTCCACGTAAATGACCTTGAAGACGTTAATGTAGCAAAAATTGTGTGCTTTGCAGACTGAAAAATTAAAAAAAAAAAGTAAGGAATTTCGGGCACATTTAAGAAAAGTCAAGTTTAGAGCATTTTTTCTTATACAAGAGGCAATGGGAAAAATTTGAAAAAATTCATCAATTTGAGGAAAACATTTGTGAACAAATTTTAGTTGACAAATTTGAAAAATAATGAAAATTGTTGCTTAAAATTACGAAAATGTACAACTATGCTATCTTCAGTTCTAATGAAGATACTAAAACGATTTAAACTTCAAACTGTAACGGACAGGCTCTGTAATTATTTACAATCTTCCGAAAGGATGTGATTGTTTTATTGTTAGTAGAAATCGCGATATTATCAGACATTTTTTTTGCTTTCAAGCAAGTGTCAGAAAAAAAAGGTCCGAAAATATCGCGATTTCTAACCAAAATAAAACAATCACATTCTTCTGACAGATTGTAAATAACTACAGAGCTTATCCGTTACAGTTTGGAGTTTGAATCGCTTATTAATATCTTTATTAGAACTGAAGATAGTGTAGTTGTACATTTTCGTAATTTTAAGCAACAATTTTTATTATTTCTCAAATTTGTCAACTGCAATTTATTCACAAATGTTTTCCTCATATTCATGCATTTTTCAAATTTTTGCTATTGCCTCTTGTATAAGAAATAATGCTCTAAACTTAACTCTTCTTAAATGTGCCCGAAATTCCTTACCTTTTTTTACATTTTTCAGTCAGCACTTGTTACATTGTTACACATTGTCACACATTGTCTCCACTCTATAGTAATCCATTCGCCACTAATACTTTATTATGCATTGAGAGATGTAGTGAATTTTTGCATACAAATTTAATTTTCTAATTCTTATCATAAACGATGCAAGTTATTACACGAAAAAATAAAACGTATTTTAGTATAACTTTTTTATACGTGAATATTTTCATTGTAACATTTTTATCGTATCTGTTGTTGTTTATGTAATAATAAATAAATTCTTTTAATATAAGAAGAAAATTATCCTGTTGCACGAAATGTTAAGGCCTTTATGAACGTTACAGTCTCTTTCTTATTGAAAGCTAAATTCAAAACAAAATTTTCAAAAAATATAATTTTTTTCTTTTGCGGAAATCTGTTTGTTATTTTGTTTAGAACAATTTTTTTAAGGTATCGCATAATTTACTCTAAAAAAAATATTTGCTCATTCATATATTCTGCTATATTTAATTATATATATTCTGATATAATTCAAAATAATTTGATAAAATCTTGAAGAATTCAAAACGAGTTTAAAACACTTCAAGACGAATTAAACACAGACTGAAATTTAAAAAAAATGTCCATTAAACTAAGTAGAATTGATTCAATTAAAAAGAATTGAGGTGAATTCAAAAAAATCGAGAAAGTTAATAAAAGAATTCTGGATGATTTAGTAATAATTCAGGATGAATTTCAAATGAATTCAAAATAATTACAAAACATATCAACTTTTTAAATACGCCAAAAACAACTGAGACATGTTTTAAATACTGTATTCAGTATCACATATTTTTATTATTATAAAATATATGCAACAATATCACATCAACTCATAAAATCAAATTTTTTCATGTCAATAAATCAAAAGCTCATAAATTTATATTCTCATTATCACATGTAAATCGCCAACTTTGATCCAGAATCCTGTAACAATCAAAAATTATTTATATTATATGTCCATAATGTTAAGTCATGATTTACAAAATTTATAAACAAAAAATACGTAATAAATACATTAAAGTAAAATATTAATAATAAATCTAAATATTTTTAATTAAATATTTAGAAAGTAAAATTATTCAAAAACTAACAATTATTAATTCAACCAAAGTAGATGAATTATGAATGAAAAATACAATAGTAGACTATTAAAATGAAAGAAATGAACTTTCAACAAAAAAATTGAATCAAAAGTAAAATTATAACTTTTCAATAATAAAAGATAACATTTCAAACAAAAATGAAAATTTATTGATATAAAAATATAAATATTCAACCAAACAGTTTATTGTTTCACAAAAAAATGAGTTTCAAAACATAGTTTAATCTCAAACAAAACAGTTGAATTTTCAACCAAGAAATCTGAATTTTCAACGAAAAATGTAATAATTGCTATTTCAATGAAAAAATTCTAATTTTTAATTAAAAAAAGAGTTGAAATCAACCTTTAAAGAATGAGATTTCAACCAAATAAATAAATTTTCAAATAAAAAAATAGAAAAATTTCAGCAAAATTATAATTTAAGGTGAAAATTATTTTTGTATACAAAATACAAATTTCAAATAACTGTCAAATAAAAATTTCAACAAAAAATATAATTATCAACCAAACACTAACTGAGATATTTTTATAATTTCATTCATGAAATCTATTCCCTTAGGTCAAACATGATACAAAAATGTCGTAAAATTTAAAAAATGACAAACTATTTACAAGAATTTTAAAAATAAAAATCAATGTGTATCATATTCAAATAGAATTTAGGAATATTTATTGTAGTTATTAACATTTTTCATTTTTAAAATTAATTTATACAGAGTACATTCTTTATTTCAAATTTCACGACGGTTTTTTGTACCATGCTTGATCCTATCAGGGAAGCATCAAGGAAAAATATTCTGAAAATATTTTCATTAGTTATTAAAATACTACAAAGACTTACCTTTAAAATTGTTTTGTCCTTTAAAAATCATGAAATATTTCCTTATAAAATACATTTTGTTACACTTTTTTTACAATTATTCACAATTAATTTCCAATTACAATTATTTCACAATTAAAATAAAATTGTAAAAACTAAATTTTGTAATGTTGAGATAAATATTTTAAGACATTGAAGGCTTTATAAAGTTTTTATATATTAAGAAAGCATATACAGTAAAAATGTTAATTAATTTGATAAATTAAAAATAATAATTATTTATTATCATTTTAACTTTACAATATTTAAAATCAATTGAAAAACAAAACATAAATAATGAAAAACGAAACCACTTGAAAGTGATAGATATTATTAACCTAATTTTAAAATCCCATATACAATATTCAATATATTTGAACTTTATAAACCTCCAGTGTCTTATAATGTATTCCCTGTAGAATCAGATAGTCTAAAACATTCCATAAGAATTCCTGAAAGACATAATCATTCAATATTTCAAGACTTCATTACCTTCATTTTCTTTAGGTGTGAATTTTTGAAAACAAAAATCAACCCAAACCTCCTTATAGCGAACGCAACCGAATCGTGCAGTCGGACGAACTCGGCCCGAGCTTCGGGTTCGTGCTCGTGCATCGTATTAGCGAATTTCTAGGTACGATCGGCCTTAGGGAGAGAACACAACAGGATCTTCTACCACCGCGGACAGGTCCTAACCATAACACAAATTAACTTTCATCACAGCAAAGGAGCTTCTGCAGTTCTGCAGATGGGCATGGCTATGAAGCACACAGCCATCTCATTAATCCAGGAACCTTGGCCAGTTTGAGATACCATTAAGGGATTAGGGGAGGCTGGTTTTTGTTACCGGGACCCAAAGGTGGCTGAACTAAGGGTCTGCGTATTGGCTAAGGAAGTTAACGTTGTCCCGCTCCTAGAACTATGTTCGAGAGATCTGATGTTGATAGCCACAGATCTATGAGAAATTGGGATGCTAGTTAATGGGATCGGCCTACTTTTAATATGACAGCAAAATCAACCCACCAGAGGAAGTATGTATACTGATGGAACACATCTTCTGTTAAGGTGCGATGCAAAATGCCACTATACTTTGTGCGGTAACACGGACACCCTGGCAAGAGGTAACGATCTACTGAAATATTTCACTACTGCTGATTTGGATATTCTCAATATGGAGAACAGTCCGACTTTTCAAAACTTGGTCAGGGAATAAGTCATTGACATCCCCCGCTGTATCGGCGGTTTGAGATAATGTTAAGAAGCGGAGAAGCCAGCAATTCAAGAAAAACGGACTGGGAACTGTATTCCACGCATCTAGACAATGCACTTTTGGAGGTGCCCAAGTCAATTAGAGACATGGACAACCTAAAAATGGCAGCCAATATTTTCACGTAGGCCATCAAATCTGCTTATGAGAGAAACTATCGATCCACAAGAGTTCAAGAGTACTGGCAAAACGGATGAAGTATGGACCTCATTTACGACGATGAGGAAACACTACAGGGATGCAATACGTAAGGCCAAGCAAGAAAGCTAGACCACCCTTTGCACAGACATAGAGAAAGGAACAGAGGCAGTTAGACTGAACTAGCTGCGCTCTCGAAATCCGGAAGCTTTTCTCGGCATTCCAAATTTGCCCGACGGAGGATACTCAGTGTCGGGCAAGGAGAACTTGGCTCACCTGATAAAGGCACATCTTCCGGGCTTTATAAGTTCTGAGGAAAAGGAGGCGACACTTCTGATTTAAACAAAGTCCCCTGTCGCTGAACTTGGCCCGAAGCGGCGGCTAGCCCACGAGATTTTTACCCCCTCCAGGGTCAGGTGGGCCCTGACGCTTTTCAGCATATACAATAATTCTTCTGGTGCGGATAGCATATCTGGTCTTTCCTGCTGAAGAATGAAGAGATCATTATAAGGCCGCTCGCGGGACTTGCTAGGGTTAGTCTGACCCTGGGCTGTATTTTGACGGCATGAACACGTACGCGAGTAGTCTTCATTACGAAAGCAGGCGGGATCGATTCTACAACACTCAAGGATTTCCATCCTATCAGCCTCACATATGTTCTACTAAAAACAGTGAAAAGATTTGTGGATAAATATATCCGCAACAAGGACACGTTTCAAAGAGCAACGGGCCTATAGGGCTGGTCCGTTAATCGAAACGACTCTGAGCGGAGCAGTTAACCTAATTGGAGGACAATTCAAGCAGAAATGCTTTGCGATTGGAACCTTTATTGTCATCGAAGGAGCCTTCTACTACACCTCTAGAGAGGTATTCAGGAAAGCCATGATTGCACACGGTGCACCACAGTGCTTTCACTCTAATGGGAAAAAATGAGACCGTGTTTAGTGTTTACTATTCCCGATAGGCGGCGCATGCTTTCAAAAATATGCAAAAATGGTTGCGGACTTACAGGGGCCAGGGGACTTGTCAACTCGGTGCGTCGTAGAACCTGGTAGCACGCCAGAATATTTCAGGATTTTGAGTGTATTTTATATTAAAGAAGAGTGTTTATTGAAATATGTTTGCTCCTGATGATGTAAATTATGGTGTTCACTCTTTTTTAGTAATAAAAGTTTCGCTGTACATATTTTAAGAGGTTCGAACATCATTGCTAACCTCGAAATGTTTTGCCTAAGACGAAACTTGTATTTCAATTTAATAAGTACAGAGATCAACTTCTGCAAATATATATAAATAATAATTTTTTTTCAATATAAATTATACTTGAAATGAAACAAATGATGCTCTAATGAAAAAAGGAAATTACGATTAGGGTAAAGGGGGAGGGAGGGGTCTACTCAGCGCGATTTAGTTCATTCTATTCCCCCTAGGTGTCGCATTCGCTAAATGTTGTGCTCCCTAATTCCTCATTTAAGTCTCACAGAGTGAACGCACTGTGCGGCGCACAGTGGGAAAAAATCCCGAAAAGCTGGCCAAAAGTCCAAAAATCAGTATTCGATTCTTGAAATTTCAGGGACTGGGTCTCTTAGACAAATGTCCCGAAGGTTCAGTTTTGCTCATTAGGGTCCCCAACACTCATACCTGTTCAGATATAGTAGTTCAAAAGTAACCCTCGTGCAAGCAAGTTGTATCGGTTACGGACCAGAAAAGTGAGCGTCGTGTTCCAAGGGACGATATCCCCATGAAAAATTATAAACATTTAGAGAAAACCTTCAAGATCGTGTCATATCGTGCGAATGTACCTGTCGTATGTTCGAGATTAGAATATTTCTTGATAGAATATCAAAAATCCAGCTGCCTCAAACTGTTGAATGATTTGAGAAAAAATGGCAGCAAGCCAGGAGGACTGAACGAAGATTTTTTGAAAATTGTGCTGCATGATTAAGTGTTTTCGTTTAATTTGAAGACATCAATGAGGTCTCTGCAGATCCTGGACCATCGTCAATAATAGGTCGGCCTTCTTCAATATTTAAAGCATCTAGTGTTCGATCAAAACGGAGGAAGACGTACGCAACCAACTGCAAAAGAATTAGCATTTACCACTCAAATAACCCTTCGAGCGACGGGAAAATTAGATTTTTCAAGAATTGTGAAGGACGTCACCTTTGTAACCACATCCAGAGCTAGAAGGTATAGAAAAGTTTGGATTCTATTTCAGAAGAAACTCTTTCTGGGGATGCTGCTTTATCACTTATACTCGAACAAAAGTCGTCGAAATCTCAGTATCAGGGCCTTCGTAATTCAAGCAGAGATAATAATTGTAAATTGTATCCAACGTACAGATTAGCGTATCAAGCAAAGTTTAAATGTTATCCACCTAAAACAGAGAACGTCGTATCGGAACGTATTGCTGAACTAAAGTTGCAGGCCTTGTTATATCACACAGCAGACAGAATATTGTTAGCTCAAATTAATGTCATTAAGAGTTTGTCTCCGGAAGAAGTTGGTAAATTAAATTTAATTAGTAAGTGGGGTTGTGACGGTCCTTTCGGACAAAATACGTATAAACAAAAGTTTACTGGTGATGATGGAAGCGAATCCGATGAGAATATGTTCTTCATTTCACTCGTGCCGTCACAGTTTGTATCCGATGACGAGGTAACAAATGAAAGAATTATTCAATGGAAAAATCCAAGAACATCATCGCCTAGATTTTGGAGACCTATAAGAATTCAGTTATTGCATGAAAATACTGCGGCCACAATTAAGGAAGTAGATGATATCAAACAACAAAAAAGTAATCTTGTCCCTTTTGAAATGGTATTGGACCGAAAAGTTATGATTGTTTATTTTCAACTTGCTTTAACGATGACAGATGGTAAAGTGTATAGTGCGATCACAAACAATGCATCCACTCAGCGTTGTTACTTGTGTCAACCAACGTCACAAGACTTCAACAAAATTGACGAACTTTCACAAAAAGTAGTGAGTCCAAGTGGTTTGCAGTTCGGTTTGTCAACTCTTCATGCGTGGAATAGATTCTTTGAGTGTTGTTTGCATGTAGCGTATAAGCTTGATATAAAAAGGTGGCAAGCGCGTACTAAGGAAGAAGAAGTAAAAACAGATGTCTGAAAAAGAATATACAAAAAGGTTTACGTTTGCAATTAGGTCTTGTAGTAGATCAGCAAAAGCCTGGATTTGGATGCTCGAATGACGGAAATACTGCTCGCAGGAATTTGAAAGGCAGATATTTCGGGCTCTATAACAGGAATTGATATAAATTTAATCGAACGTTTCCTTGTTATTTTACAGCCACTTTCGAGTGGTCATGAAATTAATCTAGATAAATTCCAGACTTATGCCTTACAAACTGCTCAAAATTTTGTACAATTGTATCCGTGGTTTTAGATGCCAACTTCAGTGCACAAGATCTTACTTCATTGCGCACAAATAATAAACTCATCATTGCTACCTGTAGGGTAAATGTGTAAAGATGTTCAAGAATCTTGTAACAACTTTATTAGGAGGTTAAGAGAAGATTACGCGCGTAAATGTTCCCGAGAAGAAAATATGAAAGACATTTTTTCAATATTGATGTTGATGTCTGATCCATTTATTTCCAGCTTGCGTGATCTCAGCGAAAAGAATTTATATCATTATTATCAGAAGCAGTTGAATTTTTAATTCCGCCAGGTATTGGGGTATATGAGGAAAGCTTTGCCTATCCATCAGTTGAATCAAGCGATGGTCTAACAGGCGATTCAAAAGATGACGAGGCATAAACATGTCAATTAATGCAGATTTTATAGAAATAAACATGTAATTTTCTAGTAAATAAAGTGGCTTAATTTCACTCCTTTTATCAGTAAGTATACCATTAAGCTATTTCCCTTTCAGGGTAGGCGTGACACTACCCAATTCGGGTAGTATTTCTAGGTGGATATTTTCTTGTAGTAAATAACTACTACAAGTGTGGGCTCACCACACCCACTCCTTTTATCAGTGAATACTGTAATATTGAAAAATTTATTTAAGTAATTATATTAACATATTTTCCTACATTTTCACTTTGGATTCATAATGAACGACCTCGAAAACCCCCTTAAACCAATTTTGAAAAAAATAAAAAATGTGTTTATCATACTAGACAGCCATATTGGATCCACCATTTTGTTTTTGGAAATTTTGACTTTGAATTTGTAATCAACGACCTCGAAAACCCCCTTATGCCAATATAAAAAAAATCAAAAATTTATTTAGCATAGTGGAACGCTATATTGGATCCGCCATTTAGTTTTTGGAAATTTTGACTTCGGATATGTGATCGGCGACCCCAAGAACCCCAGAGTAAGAAAATTGGGCCCATTTTATGAAAATTTTCTACTTTTGGCCAGCTTTTCAGGATTCCTTCCCACTGTTTAAATTTTGGACAAAATCGAGTGCAAAGCAGGAGACACGTGATGAGAATGTGTTCGTTAAAGCTGAAGGAGCTTTAACAAAAGAGAATTCATAATTACCAAATTACAGTTGTGGCTGCTACGACCTATACTTTTGATATGTCTGTGCATAAATGTGGGGTGAGTAAAAAAACTGAGCGCGAAGCGCGAGGTTAAAAAGACGTGCGCCTTGGGTAAAGCGAGCCGCGCGTGTAGCAAGCGATGAGAATGTGATTTTTTCAATTTAAAATTATCCAATTTTAAACGCGTTTATTCGGAAATGACACAAGTTCAAATCCTTTTTATTTCATTAGAAATATTTTCCTCATTTTTAAATGTTTACTATCTAAACAAAACTGGAACCGCGCGTTACCGAAACCTCATATCCCGAATGAGGTGATCCAAGGGGGCAAGAGAGTGGCACTTGCACGGCCAGCGGAGTTAGTCCCAACAAAGGAGACATAGATACTTTATAAAGAATTAATCTAACAAGAATAAAGTAAGAGTAAATTCAGTTCGTGTTCAGTTTTTATTCCGGAATATTACATTTATTTTGTATATTTGTATTGTTTTTTCATTATATCTGTGGATTACGTATGAGATTTTCTGGCCTCATTGGTTGTGCCATGTTGCCTAGGTTGGATTAATTATTTTCAGTTTTTATTTAGGAAAATTAGGTATATTTTTCAGATTTATATTTTTTTTCAATAGATCTAGTTATTAGGGTGATGGGATTCGTGTCTTGTTTGGATGGCCTGGTTGCACAGGGGGTCTGGTTTATGGTGGTTGCATCGGATCCTGAGGACCCACTTAGGCTGGAGGTGGCTTACTGCAGCATGGCAAGAGAGATAACGTGCCTCTGTAAAATAATATAGAATCATGAAAAAACATTTTCAACAATACGAAAAATGTTGCAGTTATTGAATATTGAATGTTTTGATATTTTAAGTTCTAATCTGTATCGCACTGAATAGGGCTACATTATAAAGAAATATATATTTTTGGTAAATTAGGTAATTTACTTATAAGTTCTAATAGTTCAAGTATGGCCACAAACCCTACAAGAAAAAAAATAGATATATTTATTTTAAAGTACGAATGCTTCAGTACAAACTGAAGGTTCGGCCACTCCTGAAATCTTTAAAACCTTTGAAATATTTCGAAATTTCTTAAAATACCTTAAAATCTTCTAAAAGCTCACACACATCAAATCCCTGGAAATAATCATAAATAGTTTGAAAACCTTCACGATATTTCAGAATCCGTCATAATAAATTAAAAAATTTGAAAGCCCGTAAATTCTCATAAATTGGGTTAAAATTGCTTGAAATCATTTAAAATGCCTCATATTTTTCTAAACCTTTCAAAATTACTTGTAATCATTAGTTGCGTTGAGAAAAAAAAATCATAAATCTTAGAAATAGTCTTAAATTTCTTAAAATGTTTAAACATCACTTGAAAGCCTGTCTGAACACTGAAAAATTTTCAAATAATTTCATAGTTTGTGAAATCCTTTGATTTTAACCAGTTGAATTGGAAAAAAATAAGGCGAATTTTCAGCAGAATAGTTGAGTCCTCAACTAAAAAGTTGAATTTTAAACAAACAAGATTCATTTTCTAATGAAAAAGACAATGTTTAGACACATAGAGGATAAATTCAGAACCAAAAATGGCAAAGCTTAATTTTTAGACAAGAAGATTTATGTTTAGAAGAAAAAAAAAAAGGAATTTTTAATACAAAATGAAAATTTGCAACCACAAAGGTTAAATTCTATACCCAAGTGTTGAACTTTCAATTCAAAAAGACGAATTTTTCGCGGAATCGTTCAAATATTGACCCAAAAATTTTAATATTCAACTAAAATAATGAATCTTAAAAAAAATGTTTCAAAAATGAAGATAAAGTATAAACAAAGCAGTTGAGTTTTCAAACAAAAAAGTTACCTTTGTTACAAAATATTTCAATTTTTAACAAAAATAAATTAACTTCCGAATAAACAGTTGCATTTTTAGCCAAAAACAGTGAATTTTCAACCAAATAATGTAATTTTTAACTAAAAAATATCAGGTTTCAGTTGAAGAAAATCGAAAACCGAGGAAAAGAAAATGATTTTTGAAAAGTTATTATCCAACTGTACCGTCTTAGGGCAGCATATCTTTTGAAAAATTCGCAAACTTTGTTCAAATTTTATCAACAGAAAACGTACCGAATGTTATCTAAGTTCTTAAAATCACCACTGTTGGCCCCTCTTACCATACGGTTGCCACTATAGTCTTTAGTACGACCTTACCTATGAAATTGTTAATGTAGTTTTTGGACAGCCTCTAAGCTAATCTGCTGTCTTAGTTAATCTTTATAATATTACGAAAGAAAGAAAATGTCAAAGGAATTTAGTTAAAATTAATCGCATGCTAGTATCAAATAGTTTTAACTGGTTATTCATTGTTCGATTGGCGGTTATATAAAACTCAATTTCAATTCCGTATTAAAAAACCTTGGGAGGGTTAGCTTTAGTGTCACTTGACAGTTTAAGGATGTGTACACAAAAATACACAAATTGTCACACAAAAATTGTGAGTTAAAAGCGTTGCAGGTAATAGGCGAAGTGGGGTAACAGACAGCAGGGTAACTATATCTAGGCTAAGCTCAGAGTTGTAACTTAAAGATTGCTCAATGGGACTCTGCTAGAGGCAGCTCATTTCCTAGAATTACCCCAGTCACAGTTACCCTGCTGGCTGTTACCCCACTTCAAACAATACCCGCAACGCTTCTTACTCCCAGTTTTTTCTGCGGTCAAAAGATGAAGGGGTCATTCAAAAAGCACCGAAAATAGCGTCATGTCATATTTGGATGCCCCCCTATAGAACAATGTGGTAATTTATTTTCTACGCACTTCCTTTCTGTTGGCGGGCTTCGTGGTGGGCCTGCTTGTGCAGCTTGTGCAGCTTGTTCTTTTTCGTGTAAGGCCCATTCTTCGGCTGTCATTGGTGCGTTTCTATATTCTGTTAAACCGTTTTTGTAAACTACAGTTGTCGTAATTTTGTGACGTATTGGGTCATACGTCTCGGTTATACTCTTTGGTGAAGATGCCTCGTCAAGAATCATGCTTTCATAAGGATTACGCATTGGATGTGATCTAGGTCGATTGATATGAGTTGGAGGTATATGCTCATTATTATCCCTTCGAGAAGGAGTTGGTCTTGATTCTGTAAAAAAAGAGATTTGCGATGTTTTTAGATACACGTTGGAAAAATAGCTGTAATATTAATTTTAACAATTTTCACGATTTGGTGAATCGGTTTCGGGAAGAGTTCAGCTGTTTAGTTATTTTGAACGCAGACGGCACTCGGATGGGTGACCATCTGCAATGTGGTAGTGGGTCGTGTATTCGCTGCGTTTTAACTAATGCCGAACAGAAGGTTTGACGCCGCGGAAGATTGTGTGCATTCGAAGGATGGTGTCCAATGTCTGCCTTTAAATTCTATGATAGTGAAACCAAATAAATTTCGGAGGTGGTATTATGCAGTTTTCCTCTTTCCTGGCTAAACTTGCAGCAAATGTGGGTACCATTAATAAGATCGCATGCAGCCACGGGTTCATACAAAATATTCGACATGGTTATACGCAGTGAAAAGTGAAATCCTAGTATTTTGTGTAGTACAGTTAAAAAAAAGGGGACTTTAATTAGTACCAGAAAAGCTGCTAAAGCTACTGAAAATAGTCCTCTGTTTCACTGGGGTTTCACCCAAGGGTACATTACAATAGGTTACATTAGATAACCTCCGTGCTATGTAACTTAGATACCCCTGCCCACTTTGTAATAATGATGATAATGATAAACAAAGCTATACAAAAAATTAAATAACTATTTGATATTGTGCCCATAGGTCGGTTCTATAGGGTCCTAAAAACCCGATAAGTGAAAAATTGGTTTTTGCGAGAATTCAAGATATTCAGAGAATTCAAGGAATTCAGAGAATTCGAAGAATTTAGAAAATTCGAAGAATTTAGAAAATTCAAGGAATTTAGAGAATTCCAGCAATTCAAGGAATTCATAGATTTTAAGGAATTTTAAGAATTAAGAGTATTAAGAGAATTTCAAGAATTCAGAGAATTCAAGGAATTCAGAGAATTCCAGGAATTCAGAGAATTCAAGGAATTCAAGAAAAAGAATTCTTCAAATTATTTCTTGAAATTATTTTCGTAAAAAAAACGTAATTAACTCAATCAAATCTCCTCCTCCCATACTTCCCCTCTGCTCATCCATCAAAATTCCCCCGACCGAAACTATAAGGGTTTTCTGCCCGGATTGACGACACCCATAAAAGTCAAACTTTTTAAAATTAGTTTAACAGAATATTGTTATAAATAATAATACACAGTTGAAACAATTATTGTTGATAACTTTAATAGATTGCTGCCCCGCTGTATTTAAAAAGTCATTATTTATATGTATTCTATATATAATTGTACAGCATCAACACTAATAATAAATTGTTGAAATAAGTGATGTTGGTGACTTCAATTAATTACTCACCTAACTCTAATTGTAAATTGGACAAAAAATAGAAATGTTTTTTAAAAATTGCAATTTTCTAACATTATTCTAAGAGAATATTATTAAATATAATAATAAATGATTTGAACAGGAGTCAGAAAAACTTCCTCTCTTCTTATTAACCCTGGTCGACACAAAAAACATCTTCTATCGTTATAATAATAAATGGTTTAAACAGTTATGTTTATTAACATGAATAAAAGTTCACCTTACTCTGATTGGAAATTGACCAAAAGGTGGACACTTTTTGAAAAAAACCGCGACTTTCTACCTCTATTTCAGGAGAAAATTGCTAAAAACAATAACAAATTGATTAAACAATTTATGTAAACATCCAATCATCAGTATAAAGTAATATTTCATCTCTTAGAAACAATTCTGCATTTTAAAAAACCGCAAAAATTGTTTAAACAAATTGTGTAAACATCTAATTATAAGTATAAAGTACTCATGGTTTTTTTTTGGGAACTCATAAAACAGACTCATGGTGTTGATATTGGAAAAGTCATATTCTATTCGTATTCTATTGCTAATTTTGAAGAGAAACGTTGAGTTTCAACTCGATTCATCTAATATTGACGATTCTAAATAAAATTTACAAAAAATAATTTTTTTCTCATGGGAAATACGAGTTAAACTTCATGGGGCTTGCGCCGCCTCTAAATATAATTTTTTTCAAAATAAAAAAATTGGTTTCTTTTTTTGTGAATTCGAACAAATTTTCGGGCTATGTGCATAAAAATTCGAGAGAAAATTGAGACTACCAAATTGTCATGTACAAGTTTAAAATTTTTCTTAGCAATAGTTTCTGACGTACAACTGTGCAAATATGTAAATTTGGCTATAAAAAAAGTTTCAGGGAAAAAAAAAATTATGCACAGAGATACTGAAAATCAGATTACAACATTTTGTTGTGAATAAATAATGAAATTGTTTTAAAAAAAATGGTTCAATCGGAGACTGATCTGGATTTCAAAAAAATAATCAAGATATTTTTTTAATCAGGGGACTTTCTTCACCGTTTGAACAAAAGATCTCGTGTTTATGTATATTTTTATTTAATTAAATTTAAGTGACAAAGTGACTATGTAAGGTGTTGTTGAAAAAAAATCGGTTTGGTATATTATTTCTAGTGCCCAGATTTTAAATTTTTATTTCATCGCTAATATACATTCCTCCCCTACTGTATGGGAAGGTCCCAGAATTTTGGCAATCATTACAAAAAATTTTTGCCGAACAATTATCGTATTATATTTCATGTATTATTTTTATTATATTATTGTATTTGATGTTGAATATAATCATGAACATGACCCTTTTATTTTTCTGTTCTCAAGAAATCATTGACTTTCAACACCGCCAAATATTTTTTTTTTAATCGGACACAAAATGAGCAATACAAATGATTTCTTATATAGTTCTGGGTGAAACAAGTATCCAAATTTTTCAAAAATATTTTGATGAATAGCAGAAATTATTATCCATTTAACCAAATTTATTTCACATCAAAGGAATAAGAAAGACATGCTTTGAGTTTTATGAGATCCTAACCATTTTTGTGACCACGAGATTTTTTTGTTCTAAAATTGAATTTTTTTTAAAAACAACGTGAAATTCGAAAAAATAGTTAAATTTAACTATTCATATATTATAAATACAATACAAATGAAATAGGTTGATGTCTTCTGTTCCGTTTTTTTAGTTGTAGTTAATACTGATAGTGTTCTATTAGTTATTTAATTTTGATCTAATTGACCTATTCAAGTTTTATGTCCACACTTCGAATATTTTTCTGGTTAAAAGAATTTTTTTTCGAAAAATGTGATTTTCGCACTTTTTTTAAATAACGACAGATTTTTAAAAATGCTAAGAAAAAAGTTTGTTCACTTTAAGAAATTTTATAAAAAATTCCATCCTTTTATTGTATGTTAGAAAGGTCAAAAGAAAAAATGTTACTCAGAAGACTAAAAGAAGTGTCGTCTTATTTTCTCTGATTTGAAATAGCTTTGGTAAAATTGATATTAATTTCTGCTGTTTACTAAAGTAATTGAAAAATATATATATTGTACGTTTACAATGTCAATTAAAGAAATGAGTCAAAGCAATACATGTTTTCATATAATTTTTTGTTCTCGTGATACTGTGTCAAGGTTGCGTATATTGAATACAAATTTTGTCATTGCCATGTACAAGGTTTGAAGGAAACAGATGAAACTTTTACAAAATAACAGTTCACTAAACACAACGTTGCCAGTTCATTACCTTTTAAGTAAAATACCACGTACATCTTGAAAGTTTCCGAGATGAGGAAATTAAAAGCAAATCGATACAAAAATATTTATCATGACAAGCAAGTCACATGGTTTACTCGTCTTTCTGTGTACACAGTCACACATCATAATGTAAAAAAAATGAATAATAACGGTTACAGTTGCTTCATAAAATTGGGTTTTTCACTGATGCCAAGGGTTCTGGAAATTATTATTTGCACTTATAATGATATATTCAAGGAATTCAGAGAATTCAAGTAATTTATAGAGTTCAAGGAATTCAGAGAATTCTTTGAATTCAAAGAATTTCAGGAATTCAGAGGATTTCAAGAATTCAGAGAATTCAAGGGATTCAGAAAATCCGAGGGATTTAGAAAATTCAAGGTATTCAGCAAATTGAAGGCATTCAGTGAATTCACAGAATTCAACGAATTCAAGGATTTCAGAGAATTCAGAGAAAATTCAAAGGAATTTCGAGAATTCAAGGAATTCAGAGAATTCAAGGAATTCAGAGGATTCAAGGAATTCAGAGAATTTAAGGAATTCAGAGAATTGAATTAATTCAAAGAATTCAAGGAATTCAGAGAATTCAAGGAATTCAGGGAATTCAAGGAATTCAGAGAATTCAAGGAATTCAGAGAGTTCAAGGAATTCAGAGAATTCTTTTAATTAAAAGAATTTAAGGAATTCAGAGAATTTAAAGGATTCAGAGAATTCAAGGGATTCAGAGAATTCAAAAAATTTGAGGAATTCAGAGAATTCAAGAAATTCAGAGAATTCAAGTTATTCAGAGAGTTCAAGGAATTCAGAGAATTCTTTGAATTCAAAGCATTCAAGGTCTTTAGAGAATTTAAAGCATTCAAAGAATTCAAGGAATTCAGAGAATTTGAGTAATACAGAGAGTTCAAGGAATTCAGAGAATTCTTTGAATTCCAAGAATTTAAGGAATTCAGAGGATATGAAGATTTCAGAGAATTCAAGGAATTCAAAGAATTCAAGAGCTTAAAACAAAGCTCAAAAATTTAATAACTGGAAATTTTTTATAATTTATTTAAAAGAGCTTTCATTAACATCTCAATTAAGCAATCTTCAGAATTTGTTTAACTGTCAAAAAGTTCGAAACACCTGATAAAAAGAAACCAAGGAATCTTTAATTTCAATATATAATATAAACCTATCCGTTTGTTTTTTGTCCTTAAATTCAATGAAAGATAAAAAATGTTATTTCTTTCAATTATTCTTAATCACATTCGACAAAAATTAAATTTTTTCCTTCTGAATATCTTTCCTGATTTTAAAGGACTTCAAAGTCAGTATTTAAAATATTTCAGCAACCACTTCGACTGAAAGCTAAATTCAATATGATCTATATAGAAAATTCAAAGAATATTCCAAATATTTAGTTCTATCTCAAAAAAATATATCCACAAAAAAGAAAGAGATTTCTTACAAAATGTGTAAAAATATTTTGAAGCTCATTGATTCATTCGTATTGTGACATAGTCAAACATTTTTTATGTTGCTTAACTTTGTTCAAACAATCAGAAGGCAATGTTTTTCAATTGGAGACAGACTATTTCACGTTTACGATTTTGTTTCACAATATGAGCTTTTCATTGTTTCAATAGAGTCGAGAATATTCCACTATTGCGTCGTTCATTCAAGCGTTTATACTTTCAGGCTCTCCATGTTTATAACTTTTTTCGAATGACAGTCGAAATACAGTTCGAAAAAATTGTTTACTAAGCAATTCCTTTTCGACTATTGATTTAGGAAATATCTTAACTACTTGAATTAGTTTAAATTTACGAATTTTGATTGAGAAAATTGTTTTTTTCTTTGATTCTTAAAAATTAATTTCTGGCACAAAATAAAACTTTTTACGCTCAAGACATTTTCTCCTACGGTGCGCCATTATTTATTCACAGCCTCATAAATGATATATTTTTCGTAGACCAATCAATAATTAAATCATCATATCAAATAAACAATATACGAATTTTGAAAAATTAATTTTTTTTTCCATTGATTGATTTTATTTATAATTATTATTATGTAAAATAGAGAAGGAGAGTTTATGGACAATAAACAATGTCACTCAGGGTAGATTTAGGTTTTGCAACAATTTTAGGAATGATGATGACTGTTGTTTGCTTGAATGATTTTTGTATTAACAAATTAAATGTCTAGACGATTTTCTATTAAAAATAGCAATATTAGGAACAATTCACGAGGCGAAGTTTTCATTTGATGAGAAGTTTCCGTTTTGCTTTCAAGACCTAACATCGATATAGAAAGTCTACAAGTTTTAAATTTTTCTGAGTAATAGATTCTGAGGTACAATTGTGAAAAAGTGTCGATTTTGCTATAAAAAGGACAATAGACAAAAAAATTTCTGCACAAGAATGCTGAAGAAAATTTTATACAATTTTGTGAGTTATAAATAATTATTTGTTGAAGAAAATTGACTAAACGGAAACTGATCCGGGTTTCGAAAAAATAACCAAGATATTCGTAATCAGGGGACTTTTTTACCGTTTGAACAGAATGTCTCGTCTTTATGCATATTGCTATTTCGTTAAATTTCAGTTATGAAGAAACAAGTTAAGGCTTTTTTGAAAAAAAGTTTGGTCTGAAATATTATTTCTGGTGCCTAGGTTTCAAATTCTCATCTTACCTCTATTGTACATTTTTTAGGGCACGTCAAACACAAATGAATATTCTTAAAAACATGCAAGCATTAGAGAACATAAGTCAGCGTTAAAAATTAAAATCCAAGTTTGCCAATAACCGACACATCTCTAAATGGTAAGTCCACTACCCGGGTGCACCAGAACGTGCTTCAGGTCGTTTAAGATGTCATCTACGAGAACTTTTTGAAAATTTAAATTGTGCCAACAACCAAAATAACGACCAATTGTGAGGCGACGAACCGGGTGCATCGGATCGCGCACTACGTCGTCAAGCACGTATTCTACGAGGACTTTTTCGAAACCTAAATTGTTTCAACCGCCAAAATAACTACCAATGGTGAGGCGTTGATCCGGGTGCACGGGATCGCGCACTAGGTCGTTAAGCACGTATTCTACGAGAAATTTTTAAAAATATAAATTGTGCCAACATCCAAAAAAACTACCAACAGTGATGCGATGATCTGGGTGCACTAGATCGTGCACCAGGTAGTTAAGCACGTACTCTAGGAGAAATGGACCATGTAGGGCAAAAACCAAGAATGATTTCATGCACCAGGATCATCGCCTCACCAGTGGTAGTCATTTTGGCAGTTGCCATGATTTAAATTTTGAAAAATCTTCTGCAGATAACGTCTGAAACTACCTGGTGCACGTCCCGGTGCACCGGGGTCGTCGGCTCACGATTGGTAGTTATTTTGGCTATTGACACAACTTGAATTTCAAAAAAGTTCTCGTAGGATACGTGCTGAACTATACGACGCACGATCCGGTACACCTTGATCCGCGACTCATGATTGGTAGTTGTTTTAGCTATTTATACAATTTGAATTTTGAAAAAGTTCTTGCAGAATACGTGCTGAACTACCTGGTACACCAACCCTTGCACCCTGATCGTCGACTCACCAATGTTAGTTATTTTGGATGTTGGCACAATTTGAATTTAAAACAAGTTTTCGTAGATGACGTCTTAAGAATATTCATTTGTGTTTAGCGTGTCCTAAGCATGGAAGATGGACAAGAGCAAGGCTTTAGCCTTGCTACAATTCAGCCGTGACCCATGCTTCAGCCAGATATTCCCAAGTTTATTGCCATGCGTGAGCCATGCAAACTTTTTTCACGCGAGGTGCATTCAGTCATTATTTTCGCTTTTACAAAATTCCTGATACCCTTAAAATTTCGTGATAATATTACGGTATTACATAGAATCCGTAAAATCCTTTGAAATCTATTGAAATACTTTCTCGCCACTGAAAATCTTTCTAAACCTTTGAATTCCCTTGCAACGTGTTCACAGTGAAAATAACTGTTACATATTTTATATATTAAGGCCATGTTATACATTAGTCACGTGACCCAGCCAGTCCTGAGATCGATATTTTTTGTCCCATATATAAAAATAAAAGTTGAAATAGAGCGGAAAAAATTTGAGAAAATATTAATAAATATAAAAGGGCAGTGTGTGGTAAAGCATAGAGTTGGGGAAGAAAAAAAAGTTATTGTTGGAATAACAAATATCGACCGGGAATCAAGCGATCTGCATTATCAACAGTGCTGACACCATGGATATATCAAATATCCATTTGTTTATTTGCACCAAACCAGCAAATATTATCAAGTGTAATTTTTGCAACCGATGTTTGCATCATTTTCCTCAAGACGTGTGAGCCAGAACCTCAAAAATGTTTCATTGAGAACATTGAAAATTGGTTACAGAGTTCTACAGCACGGTCGGTATTATTTATCCATTACATTTTTTTCTTCAACATTTCGAGCCAAATGTTGTATACAAACGCAGATTACAGATTCCTGATGCTCTCCCCAAAGTTTCAACTCGATATCTCATTTTGTGTGGACATTCGTTGTTGCACAAAAAATGCCGATATTGCTCCGGTTTTAATTTCTTCAAACAAATTTTTTTCTAAATTTCGAGCCAAATGTTGTATACAAACGTACATTATTGTTTCCTGAGGCTTTCCCCAAAATTTTAACTCTATATCTCATTCGGTGTGGACGTGAGTTGTTGCAAAAAAATTATCGATAATTTAGGTCACGTGACTCATGTATAACATGGCCTTAAGTAAAGAATATAAAATCTCACGCAAGGAGCGGGGAGGTTGTGGGGTTGATTATAAAAGTCTTGCGATTCCTTACAATAGGTGGGGAGGGGGTCTAACTTTATAAAAATCCTGTGGGCAATGCATGTTCCCTGAGCAAATTAAATATACTTTCCACATTTTAACAATTTTCATATGTATTATATATTATATATTATTGGGCTTACCAACGAAATCAAGCAGAAAACCCGTGATAGTAAGCAGCAAAGTTCCAGTATTAATCTTCATTGTTGCTATCGAAGGGTTCAATTCGTAAACGCAACTGATAAATTTTCAACAACACCACAGCTATTTATACTACTGGTTTCTAAACTGTACCAGGAAAATCGTCACGATTGTGAAAAATTCCCTAACCCTGATGATAGAAACATTCAAACAAATTTCAATGAAAGCAACATCTTATCACGTATATGACATGTGCTATGATTATTTGCTACGTACTTATAGCATCATTACTGTGCTCTTTCCACAGCCGCGTTCAAAGTATAATAACTGAAGAAATATTTTTTTTTAATATATGTAAGAATTTGTTTTCTTTAATTTGAACAAATTATAGGTCAATTATTTATTCCAAGAACAAAAGTACATAAATATTTTCTAAATTATTTTAATAAAAAGCAGAAATGATTATCAATTTGACCAAAGTTCCTCCAAATCATCAGAATAAGGAAGATATCCTTTGAGTTTTATGCGGATCTAATTCTTTTTTGGTCACGATCATTTATTTTTCTAAAATTATATTTTATTTAAAAGCAAGGAAAAATCCCACGAAATGGTAAAAACAAACTATTTATATATTACATATGCATGGAAAATTAACAAAATTATTTTTTTCTAAATCTGTCAATTCATAAAAGTTTTCTAATGCGTCGAAAAATTAGAACGATCAGTTTTTCGTAAGTAAAATTTTTTTCAATGAAAAATTAAAAGAAATTAGATATGAGGGAAGTGTTGTACAAGTTGTAATTTTATGGCAATGTCCAAAAAACCTGTTTTCCTTTAATCTGATGTTAATTGTTCTATACCAAAATACGCTGGAAAATTAACAAAGCGGTATCATTTTTCTGAAAATATTCAAAGTGAATTTCCTTAAAAACAGCACAACTTTTGTTGTTAAATTTTTACTCAAATAACGAAGAAATATTGTGAGTTTCCTGTGGACAAAACTATTATTAGATAAAGGAATTTTTGTTTGAAAATTTTACTTTCCGCATTTTTTGTTTCAACCGCCGACAGATTAAAAAATGATAAGAAAAAAGTTCGTTTGAAAACAAAAATATATAAAATACCTTATACTTTTTGTATTGTATGAACCATCGTTCACAAGGACATTTCTAAAAATTAATTTCTTCGAACATATCGCGTGAAATGAAAAAAAGTTTTTTCCAATAAATCAGCTTTGCATGTTTCAAAATTCGGACGAGCAGATAAAGTTTCTTGATTATTTTTTTTAGTTGTTTTATTTATTTATATTATCAGTTTTTTCTTAGACTTTTCTCAAGTCTTTCGTCGTTTCTAAAAAATGCAAACATTCAATTTTAGAGAAAAAAAATTCGTCGCCACAAGAATGGTTTGATCCGCATTAAACTCGAAGGATAATATTCCTTCTAGGAGTAACAATTACATTTCTTGTTTGGATCAAAAGTTTTGAGGGTTTGAAGAAAAATTTGTATCTTTTTTCAAGCCACCCTGAAATTTAAAATACTCGTAACTTTGCTAAAACGGTTTTTTTCTTTAAAGGGTAAAATACATGGTATGTTATTTTCTCTGATATAAAATAGTATCGTTCAGATTGATAATAATTCCTGCTGTTTAGTAAAACCATTAGAATATATATAGTTTACATTTACAATGTCAGTTAAAAAAAGATGAGTCAGAGGAATTCACGTTCTTGAATAATTTTTTTTCTCGTACTTTCCGAAGCTAGGGTACGTGGAACTTTTATTGACGAAAGTATTAGTTTGTGAAGACTGCGTATTGTGAAATAAAATTTGATCAATGTCATGCACAATATTTGAAGGAATCGGATGAAACTCTTACAAAATGATATTTCACTAAATTCAATATTTCCAGTTTATTACTTTTGTAAATAAAAGAGCCACGTACATTTCTAAAGTTTCCGGAATGACGAAATTAGAAACAATTTTATATAAAAACATGAAAAACAGTGAATAATAACGGTTTCAGTTGCTTCGTGAAATTAATTTTTGCACTGATACCAAGAGCTATGAAAATTATTATTTCCACTGATAATCATAAAAACCAACTTTTTATAAATCTAAATACAGCTGTAAAAACGTACCGTGGATTCACAGATACATTTATTGTAACTATAAATTGTAGTGCCAGGCAAATTCCGATATTCGAATTTTCTAAAACGTTGCAGCGAAAATTTGTTTCTTACGGAGGAAATTTATTCTGTGTTTTTACAGATTTTTGTGACCATTTCCAGAGGCCACTGAAGTCCAAACATTGTATCAAAGTGAAACGCAACGCTTTTATACAGATTTCGGATTTTCTGTTCGATCCGCAAATTGCACGTCACAATGATCCGATTGAACTTCAAAACCTGAGCTTTCGGTGATACTTCCAACATTTGGTAAAAAAAAAAATCCTTTGTTCTTGATGAATGCTTGAATAATTTGAATCTAAAGGAACACTTTTTGAAGGTTGAAAAAAAGATTTATAAAGCTATAGAGATTTAGAGCCCAATGTGGAAAAATTGAAATTTTTCTCCTACACTAAAATTTAAAATTTTCTGTAAACTATCCTTTTGGTCCTAGGAAGTTATAATCTTACAGAAGTAGAATTCGGAATTAAGTGAATCTATAGAAACTCTTTGAGGAAGAAACAAAATTGATTTCCCCAGTTAATATTTTTCTTTGCTAGAATATCCAAACATGTTTGGTCGAATGTTAATTGTAGATTATTCAATTCTTCTGTTGAAAATTCATCCGATGGGTTTGAAAATTCATCTCATTTGATAGAAATTTCATCTTCTTTGCTGATTAAAATGCAACTTAAGAGAATATTGAGGAGTGCGGCGTAGATCGCAAGCTGGAAGATCCGTCTTTGGTCCGTCGGCGAGTTAAGGGATTTAACCCCTCCAAAAAGACATCGTATTGGCGGCTTTCCAGGCAAGATCGGCCTTAGCGAGAGCACACAACAGGGTTTTCTACCACCGTGGACAGGTTAATTTTAGGACTGCCGATGAAGCTTATAGCCATCCCACTAATCCAGGAACCTTGGCCAATTTGAGATACCATGAGGGGATTAAAGGGGGCTGTCTTTGTAATCGGGACCCAAAGGCGGCTGAATCAAGGGTCTGCATATTGGTTAAGGGAGATAACGTTGTTCCGCTTCTAGGAATATGTTCGAGAGATCTAATGTTGATAGCCACAGATCTTAGAGAAATTGGGAAGCTAGTGAGTGGGATAGTCCTACTTTTCATATGACAGCGAAATCGACCCACCAGAGGAAGTATGTATACTGGTGAAACACTTCTTCTGTTAAGGTGCGATGCGAAATACCACTATACTTTGTGGGGTAGCACGGACACCCTCGCAAGAGGGAACGATCTACTGAAATATTTCACTACTGCTGATTTAGATATTCTCAATATGGAGAACAGTCCGACTTTTAAAAACTTGGTCAGGGAAGAAGTCATTGACATCCCCCGCTGTATCGGCGGTTTTAGATAATCTTAAGAAGTGGAGAAGCCAGAAATCCAAGAAAAACGGACTGGGAACAGTATTCCACGGAACTAGAGAATGCACTCTTGGAGGTGCACAAGTCAATTAGAGACATGGACACCCTGAAAATGGCAGCCAATATTTTCACGAAGGCCATCAAATCTGCTTATGAACGAAACTATCGATCCACAAGAGTTCAAGAGTACTGGCAAAACGGATGAAGTATGGGCCTCATTTACGACGATGAGGAATTACTACACGGATTCAATACCTAAGGCCAAGCAAGAAAGCTAGAGCACCCTTTGCACAGACCTAGAGAGAGGAACAGAGGCAGTTAGACTGAACAAGCTGCGCTCTCGAAATCTGGATGCTATTCCTGGCATTCCAAATTTGCCTGACGGAGAATACTCAGTGTCGAACAAGGAGAACTTGGCTCACCTGATAAAGGCAGATCTTCCGGGCTTCGCAAGTTCTGAGGAAAAGGAGGCGACACTTCTGATGTAAACAAAGTCGCCTTTCGCTCAACTTGGCCCAAAGCGGCGGCTAGCCCACGAGATTTTTACCCCCTCCAGGGTCAGGTGAGCCCTGAAGCTTTTCAGCCTATACAATAATTCTTCTGGTGCGGATGGCATATCTGATCTTTTCTGCTGTAAAATGTAGAGATCATTATAAGGCCGCTCGTGAGACTTGCTACGGTTAGTTTGACCCTGGGCTTTATTTTGACGGCATGAACAGGTACGCGAATAGTCTTCAATCCGAAAGCAGGCAGGATCGATTATACTACACTCAAGGATTTTCATCCTATCACCCTCACATCTTTTCTACTAAAAACAGTGGCAAGATTTGTGGATAAATATATTCGCGACAAGGGCACTTTTAAAAGAGCAATTTAAGCCGAAATGCTTTGCGATTGACACCTTTATGGACATTGAAGGAGCCTGCAACTACACCTCTAGACAGGTAATCAGGTAAGGCATGATTGCACACGGTGCCTAGTGGCAAGACATCCCGAAAAGCTGGCCAAAAGTCCAAAAATCAGTATTCAATTCTTGAAATTTCAGGGACTGGGTCCCTTAGACAAATGTCCCGAAGGTTCAGTTTTGCTCATTAGGGGTACCCAACACTTATACCTGTTCAGATATAGTAGTTCAAAAGTAGCCCTTGTGCGAGCAAGTTGTATCGGTTACGGACCAGAAAAGTGAGCGTCTTGATCAAAGTGACGAAATCCGTATGAAAAATTATAAACACAAACAAAAATCGAGCTGCCTCAATCTGCCCCCGCCCATGTAGCACGTGTTTTTATTTAAAAAAACACACATTTTGTTAGAAAGAGTAGAGATTATACGTTATGAACGCAAAATATCGACAAATGTTTTTTGAATGTGCAATGGGGCACTGAAAAATGTATACAGTAGTGTATTGATAGTATGGGCCTAGAGCGCTAGATAGCCCTAATCAGGCCCAAATAATTTTTTCATCTCATGAATACCCATTTTTCATTTTGGGTTTCAAATCTGTGCCTCAAAATAGAAAAAATTTGTATTTATACATTTTTGGCTAAACATCTTTTAAAAGGCCCAAAATAGAATTTAAAGTTATGATAATGACAGAATTAAATACGATTTCGCGCCTTTTATGATAAATGTATTAAGAAATAGCCAGGTATAAAATCTTTTCATTTTCAAGCGTGCATTCGAAGTCCATAGAAAAATTAATGTTTTCAGAAAAAAAAATTATTTGGACTAGATTATGTATACATCTCCCAATACTCATAGTGTGAACACAATACTGTACCGAAAACGTTGTATCATATATCGTTAAACAAAAATCAATAAAGTGGCAAATATTGAATACTAAAATGAAACATGAATGGTGAACAAATAAGATAAATAAATTAAAATTTAATTTGTTTATACAAATTGTATTTCACAAATTGGAAAAAATAGCTTTTTCTGAATTTTCAGCAATTTCAGGCGATGATAGTTCTAAAACAATGGGTTTATCGAGAAAGGAAATTTTTCTTTTTGTAAAAGACGATTTAAAGGAAAGTTATGGTACAGTCAAAGAAAAAATTGAGAATCACTTGTCCACGAAGTTTCAAAAGGATTTCACATTATCAGAGTATATGAAGCATAGTTCGAGCACATTGTTGAATGATTTGAGAATAAATGGCAGCAAGCAAGCAGGACTGAAAGAAGATTTTTTGAAAATTGTGCTGCATGGTTAAGTGTTTTCGTTTCATTTGAAGACATCAATGGGGTCTTTGCAGATACTGGACCATCGTCAATAATAGGTTGGCCTTCTTCAATATTTGAAGCATCTAGTGATCGATCAAAACGGAGGAAGACGTGCGCAATCAATTGCAAAAGAATTAGCATTTGCCACTCAAATGACCCTTCAAGCGACGGGAAAATTAGATGCTGCAAGAACTGAGGAGGACGTCACATTTGTAACCACATCCAGAGCTAGAAGGTATAGACAAAGTTTGGATTCTATTTCAGAAGAAACACTTTCTGGGGATGTTGCTTTATCACTTATACTCGAACAAAAATCGCCGAAATCTCAGTATCAGGGCCTTCGTAATTAAAGCAGAGATAATAATTGTGAATTGTATCCAACGTACAGATTAGTGTGTCAAGCAAAGCTTAAATGTTATCCACCTTAAACAGAGAACATCGTATCGGAATGTATTGCTGGACTAAAGTTGCAGGCCTGGTTATATCACACAGCAGACAGAATATTGTTAGATCAAGTTAATGTCATTAAGAGTTTGTCTTCGGAAGCAGTTGGTAAATTTAATTTATTTTGTAAGTGGGGTTGTGACGGTCTATGGAAAAATCCAAGAACATCATGGCCTAGATTTTGTAGACCTATAAGAATTCAGTTATTGCATGAAAATACTGCGGCCACAATTAAAGAAGTAGAATATATCAAACAACATCGTCGGTGTGGTGAGCCCACACTTGTAGTTATTTATAACTACAAGAAAACTATCCACCTAGAAACACTACCCGAATCGGGTAGTATCACGCCTACCCTGAAAGGGAAATGGCTTAATGTTATACACACAAGAAAGTAATCTTTTCTTTTTTGAAATAGTTTTTTGGACGGAAAAGTTATGATTGTTTATTTTCAAATCGCTTTAACGATGATAGATGGTAAAGTGTGTAGTGCGATCACGAACAATGCATCCACTCAGCGTTGTTATTCGTGTCGCCAACGTCAAAAGACTTCAACAAAATTGACGAACTTTTACAAAAAGAAGTGAGTACAAGTGGTTTGCAGTTCAGTTTGTCAACTCTTTAAGCGTGGATTAGATTCTTTGAGTGTTGTTTGCATGTAGCGTATAGGATTGATATAAAAAAGTGTCAAGCGCGTACTAATTAAGAAGAATCTTGTAACAACTTGATTAGGAGGTTTAGAGAAGATTTCGCGCGTACATGTTCCCGAGAATAGAATCTGAAAGACATTTTTTTAAGATTGATGTTGATGCCTGATCCATTTATTTCCAGCTTGCGTGATCTTCCGCGAAAAGAGTTTATAACTTCATTATCAGAAGCAGTTGAATTTTTAATTTCGCCAAGTATTGGGATAAATGAGGAAGGGTTTGCCTATCCACCAGTTGGATCAAGCGATGGTCCAACAGGCGATTCAAAAGATGACGAGGCATAAACATGTCAATTTATGTAGATTTTATAGAAATAAACATATAATTTTCTGGTAAATAAATTGGCTTAATTTCACTCCTTTCATCAGTAAATACTGTAATATTGAAAAATTTATTTAAGTGTTGATTTTAAAATATGTTCCTACGTTTTGACTTTGAAATTGTAATCAACGACCTCGAAAACCCCCTTGTACCAATTTTTAAAGAAATCTAATATTTATTTAGCATACTGGAACTCCATATTGGATTCTCCATTTTGTTTTTCGAAAATTTCACTTCGGATATGTAATCGGCGACCCGAAGAAGCATAGAGTAAGAAAATTGGGCCCATTTTATGAAAATTTTCTACTTTCGGCCAGCTTTTCGGGATTCCGTTCCACTGTGCGAGGTGTGGAAATAAATATAAAAAACATTTGATATGTAGCAAAGTTTAAATTTTGGACAAAATCGAGTGCAAAGCACGAGACACGTGATCAGAATGTGTTCGTTAGAGCTGAAGGAGCTTTAACAAAAGAGAAGTCAGAATCACCAAATTACAGTAGTGGCTGCTACGACCTATACTTTTGAAAGGTCTGTGAAAAAATTTGGGCTGATTAAAAATACTGAGCGCGAAGCGCGAGGTTAAACAGACGCGCGCGTTAGGAAAGCGAGCCGCGTGCCTTGCAAAGGATAAGAATGTGATTTTTTCAATTTAAAATTGTCCAATTTTAAACGCGTTTATTCACAAATTTCACAAGATCACTTACTTTTCATTTCATTAAAAATATTTTCCTCATTTTTAAATGTTTACTATCTAAACAACACTGGAACCGCGCTTTACCGAAACCTGATATCCCGACTTAGGTGATCCAAGGGGGCAAGAGAGTGGCGCTTGCGGAGTTGCGCAGCTTACGGTTCGGCACTATAAGAAGCCACAAGCAATGAAGAGAAGAAGAACGGTTCGAAGAGCTCTGATTCACCGCGAAGGCCATTGAGGGTACCCTCGAAACCCCCGGTAAATTGCGGTCCA
>CAKNYM010013056.1:0-15799 GCA_932195095.1 Andricus curvator | reverse complement strand
GTGATCGCTAGAGAGATTGATCAGCAACCTGGGTCGGAGCAGTGTTGCGGAATAAACGTGTCATTTAAATAAATAACACGAGAATTCCAGATCAATCTAAAATATCTATACCTAACACTTATATACCTATCTACCTCATACCTATATACCTACCTACCCTATACCTATATACCCATATACACACTACTATTTTCCAACCGAGCAAGTCACGCCTACCCCGAAAGGGAAATGGCTTAATGGTATAATAATAATAATAATAATAATGCATCTCCTCATCCCCCCCCCCCTCCCCACTACCGTAACCCGTGAGCCCTAACCTGAAATCACGTAAATTATAAACATAATCTTTATAAAATCCTGTTAGATTTTTTATAAATTCACCTGTAGATCATTTTGTCTGCACCAAGAATCTCCAAGACTCACTTTTTTATTTATGTGAACATCACTGCAATCATACTTTTGATGACAATCTTGACAAAGAACAATGTGCGGTCCTTGAAAATCTAACTTTGCACTAAAAATATAAGCAGGAAATGCAGTTTTGACTTCGAAAAACAGTAAATAGACAGTTCACGAGTGACTTTTTAACTGAATACAATTTAAGATACACAGACAATTCCGGTTGTGTTCGAGAATTTTAGAGACTTACGACAAAGCGTCACTTGAAACGTGGACTAGATTATAGAAACGGAGCAAAATACCAAGACCGCGTCGTGCGCATGTCCCAGCGCGATTAAGGCAGAGTCAACCTGAAATTCAGTAAGGCGTACTGCTTAATTTTAAGTAACGAAAGCCTTACATGTTGTTTCAGGTTGCCTTTAACTTACTCTCAGAACTGTATATTGAAAGTTAGGTGCATAGTGTACTTTATATCAGTCATACTGGATCTTAGTTCCAATTCATGGTTTCAAATTTTAGGCGGCGCTCAAACGCTATCCCGCTATTTAACGTGGTAATTTCATCCCCCTTACCACTACTTAAAACTATAATTTTTGTGCATTTGCTTCTACTTTTAATTGCTGTAGCGAAGATAGAAAAAAGGAAGAAAAGGTTAGATTATTTTAAAAAGAGGAACCTGGTAAGTAAATATGTAATTAAATAATACAAATAAATATAAGACAGTGTTTAAATTAAAAGTCTGTCCGCCTGGCGGGCACATTCTCATCGCGCGCTATGCGCGCGACTCGCATCTTTGAGCGCGCCTGTCGGATTTCACGCTCGATAATAGGTTACCACGCGCTTCGCGCTCGGTTACTTATTCTTTGCACTTGGAATGCTTGAATGAAACTTTATCAAAAACATCTCTTTCAGATTCCAGTATTTGTATTCATCTTCATGTTCTGAATTTTCTACGTAATTAAATGTGTATGGTTAAAGATTAAATTGTTCAAAGCTCGGTAGGCTTTGAGGTTCACATTCTCAACGCGACACTCGCGCTACACGCTCGATTTGATCCGTTCATTTTTTCAAGAGTTATCGTGTTTGCGGACGGATGAATATACAGAAAGACAGACGTGGATATCCGTTGAAAAACTGTGGTGTCAAATTTCGGACAATTCTAATACTTTCTCAATCATAAATGATGAGAATGTAAAAATGATGCATATGATTAATTTTTGTACTGTAAAATACACTATTTTCATGGTTATAAATGTTTATACCGGCGTTATAATTTTGATTGAAATTTAACAATGCGAATTATTATTTAGTATTGAAAAATTAATATTAAAATGATTTTAAAATAATGAGAGATGGATGGTCCTTTGAAGGTCCGTTCGGTTTGATAATTAAACCTGCCCTAGCGGAAGAAACTGAAAGGTTTGCAAAGACCGCGTCGGAAAAATGTCAGAAAGAGGTTCCTTTCCGAATTGCATGTGAACTTTGCTTCCGATTCCTTTCCGAATGTCCCCTCTGTCAACTTGTTCCGAATGACTTCGATCTCTTTCCGAATGACTCTCCACTTTACTCTTTCCGAATGTTTCCAGTTTCTTTTCGAACCCAATTTAAAATTGCAGTAATCCAATTGCTTCCTGTTTAATCCAGCAAAGATGATTCCTAAAATCTTAGAAATAGGGAAATTTCATAACTCAGAAAGCCTTTTTGATTTTCGTACATTACTTGTAAATATTTAAAATTTCGAATATTCCATTCACCCAAGTCTCATTTGTATGTATACCATTAAGCCATTTCCCTTTCAGGGTAGGCGTGACACTACCCGATTCGGGTAGTGTTTCTAGATGGATAGTTTCTTGTAGTAAATAACTACAAGTGTGGGCTTACCACACCCACGATGTGCCAACAGCACTCAGTTTTCTCGAATGGTCACCCATCCAAGTACTAACCGCGCCCAACGCTGCTTAACTTCATTGCTCGGACGAGAACTGGTTTTTTCAGCGTGGTATGGCTGTTGGCCATATTTGTAATTACTATAATATGTCCTTTATAACATTTCTTTTTTGTATTCTAAAAATAAATACGTTATGGAATATAAATTGCTCCTAGCGCACAGTAAATTTTTTACAACACAAAGAAACAATGTTATGAAAAAAGAATATACAGTAATTAAAAATTATACACAAGAAGTCCAATATAAGGCCAGTTTCGGGGGTTGCCTCGCACTGACTGTGCCACTAAATTAGTCATTGGAAATGTAAACGGTCAGGGCCGTGTGAACCATTTCTGTTGGATTTTTATCCCGCTTTTGTCGCTCCCGCTTACTGCATTGTTACGCATTGTTGACATTGCCTGTGCGCTGCGAAACTGCGTGGAGCAGCACTTTTGGGAAGAACAAAATCAGTCGGCCTTATATTGGACTTCTTGTGTAGTTGAGCAAATGGAATATTTGAAATTTGGAAGTAAAAAAGGCTTTCTTAGTAGTTATGAGATTTTCCTATTTCTAGGGTTTTAGTCTTTGTTGCGGGGAGTCAAAAGGAATCAACGTTAAATAATGTTTTAAGTAAAATTTTATTTAAGTCTTGCCGAAAACATAAATTTGGAAAATACGCTCGTAGATACGACCGTTTATTTTCAATAGGGAATAAACAGTGGGACACTTTCTCCAGCTCCTCCACCTACTCCAGTTCAGCAAAGTACTCAACTTTATTGAACGATATCTCCAAGAAAAAAAAAGATATCTGAAAATTTCAAAAAGGGGTTTGAAGGGTAAGAGAGGTACTTTTAGATGCACTAACGAGTTTTTAGAAAAAAAATTAATTCGCGATGTAATTTAACCCCGAACATAGCAAAAAACCGTTTTTTTTAACTTTTAGGCTAGGATATCTTTGTAACGGTGTTACAAATATTTGTAACCATGAAAATAGTATATTTTACAATAAAAAAATTAATTATATGCATAATTTTCAATTTAAACATTGTCTTATATTTATTAGTATTATTTAATTACATATGTGCTTACCAGTTTCCACTTTTTGGATTAATTCAACCTTTACTCCTTTTTGTCTATTTTCTCTATCATTTAAACGTAAAAGCAAATTTAAACGACAAAGAATTTTCATAAACGGCACCTAACGTCAGTTTGTACAACTGCTTTCACCGAATTCAAGAGCGTGATGCCCTATATTATTTATTTCTACATCACCCGCAAATCTAGTGATTTTTTCAGCAAAATAAGATTTCAGAAAAATTGAATACCTGCCATAAAAAAGAACGAAATTACGACAAAATACTGATATTGACTTTGATATATCGTTTTCTAAATATCGATATATCGGACTCTGAATATCGATATTTTCTATATCGATACCCCATCACGAGGATGGGGGATGACCGTCATCTGATCTGATCGATTTCACGAAAGCAAAGTTTAGTAGGAAAGAGTTATTGGAAAGACATTTTTTATTGATTCTGTAAACAACTTGAGCCTATTCGCTGGAAAATAACCAAACTCGAAATCTCGTTCATTAAAATTGTTTAAATAATTAATATTTCTTGAAAATTGGCAAAGCACCATAGAAAGGAGTAATCGAAAAGACATTCTTAGTTAATTCTGTAAAAATTTGAGCCTTTTCCTTGAAAAATAGCCGAACTCTGACTTTGTTTATGAAAGTTGTTAAAATAATTAATACTTCTTGAGAATTTGCAAAGCACCATAGAAAGGAGTCATCGCAAAGATATTCTTAGTTAATTCTTTTAAAAAATTGAGCCTCTTCATTGAAAAATATACAAACTTCGAATTTGTTTATGAAAATGGTTTAAACAATTAATAATTCTTATAAATTTTCTAAGTATCGTAGGAAAGAGTCAAGACATTATTTGGTAATTCCGTAAACAAATTCCGCCTATTCGCTGAAAGTAGTCAAACTCTGAATTTTTTCATGAAAATTGTTTAAATAATTAATAATTATTGTAAATTTGCAAAGTATCGTAGGATAGAGTCAAGACACTTTATTTGTTGATTCCGTAAAGAAGTTCAACGTATTCGCTGAAAAATAGTTAAACTCTGAATTTCTTCATTCCAATTGTTTAAATAATTAATAAAATTTGGGAATTTGCAAAGAATCATAGAAAAGAGTTACCGGAAAAACATTCTTAGTTGATTCCGCTAAAAAAAATTGAGCCTATTCCTTGACAAATAGCAAAACTCGGAATTTCTTTATGACAGTTGTTTAAGTAATTAATAATTCTTCGGAATTTGCAAAGCATCATATCAGTGAGTCATCGCACAAACATTCTTAGTTACTTCTGTAAAAAAATTTAGCCAAACTGTGAATCTGCTTATAAAAATTGATTAAACAATTGCCAAATAGCATCTATTTTCAATTAATAGTAATAACACTTTATTTGTCGCACATTTTATATAAAAACTCTGGATTTCAATAAGCAAAACATTCTTAATACCGAAAATAACTTTTGTTAATGCATTTGTTTATTTTATAACGTAATAAACAAAATTTTGAAATTATTCTCACCCACTGCAAATTATTTTTTAGTAGCTCTTGCGCAAATATGAAACCTTTTTTGATGAATCTAAAATAAAAATGGTAATTCTGAAAAGTTAAAACAAAATTTCAACTTTGTTGTTTAATAAAAATTAACAAAATTTTCTATAAAAAAATCTTAGTTGATTCCCTGAAAAAATTGAGCCGATTTGTTGATAAATAGCCAAACTGTGATCTTGTTTATGAACATTTACAAAAAGTCCAAACAGCATCTATTTTCAATTAATAGTAATAGTAATAAAACTCTTCACATTTTATAAAAAAATTGGGAATTCAATTAGCTAAACATTCCCAATCCCGGAAAGAACTTTTGTTTATTAATTTGTTTATAACGTAATAAACCATTTTTTAAATTATTTTTACCGACTCGAAATTATTTATAGATAGTTTTAGCACAGATATATAACCTTCTTTGGTTAATCTGAAAATCTTTTTAAAAAAATGGCACTTCTGAAAAGTTGAACCAAAATGTAAAGTTTGTTGTTAAATAACAAATTGACAAAATTGATTATAAAATATCCAAACACACAAATATTTTCAAAATTTCAAAAGCTTTAATTAACAAAAAATACAGTACTCAAAGTTTGGAAATTTTCGAACATTTTGAACTATAAATGAACTGTGACCAATACTTATGACTAACGCTAAATCGAAAATGAATTTTTGTAAATACGAATAAAATGTTAATGAAAAGCCTTCTTTTACGTAAAAAAGTGCGTCAAGGGTATCGTATCAAACAATCGCACCTTATAGTCTTATGCATGAAGCCAAGCCAGTGTGGCCTTGGACTTTGATCGCAGTTCAGATGGCGTGACCCACCAACTTTTTAATATAGCATATGTTTTAATTATTTATCGATGTATTTTGATACGCTTATTATAAGTACACATATTTTAATTATTTATCAATTTTTTTTTGATACACTGTTATTTTTCTATTAAAATTTACATTTTCTGTAATTACACCAGAGTCTCACTATTTGAATGCGCGATCGCACGCGTTATATGGATTCCTAGAATTGCTGGTCCCCGCAGTTTCTCAGGGGTCAGGGCGAGAGACGGTTGCGACTCCGCCTCTGAAGGGACGCATGCTACTACGCAGGCATACTACTCAATCAAGTAGATTGCGCAATATTATGGAAACGGTTCAGGCGGCCCTGACTGTTTACGTTTCGCTGTACGCGCTATATGAACAAGGCTATTTTCAGGTAACCCCCGAGATTGTTCATCTATCGAGTCTCTGGTGTACTTAAAATTTTAAAAGGTTATTAAAAAATCAAATTTCCAGAAATTACTATTCCTGCTGAAATATATTGTACCTACTGCCCATCAACATCAAGATGACTGTTTTTTTGTGCTCTAAAAAACAGTTAGTGGGAATTTATAAATAGTGTAACATTTTTCGGAAATTTATAGAAAGTTGTCGGAAATAAATGAAATTTATTGAAATTTGTGGAAATGTTCAGGAACTTGGGGAAATATATACAATTTGCGGGAAGTTGATGAAGTATACCGACATTTGTATGAAATATATGGTAAATTAAGAAAATGTATGAAATATTTGAGAATTTATGGTGACTTACGCAACTTTTATCAGGAAATTTTTAGACATGTCGAGATTTTCTTATTCATTACTAAACTGCAAAAGGCTGGCGTCCTCCTCAGTATGCAACACCAACCAATCATGACTCCTGCGGTTCTAACTTTGTCCCCATACTTCCCTTTGAATAACCGGAGTCGGGTGGAACTGACGTTATAACTGTACTTACCAACTTACGATGAATTGGCTAATTATTTTGGAGAAACTCAGTACTGAGAGGATTATCAAAGAATGCGGTGTAGAGGAAACACTGTTCGACAAGAGTGAAAGAAATTGTTTGAGATGGTTCGGTCATATTGAGAGAATGAAAGAAGAGCGATTGACCAAACAAGTGTATTTAGGTCAAGCGAATGGTAGCGTGCCCAGAGGCAGACCGAGGAAAGAATGGTGAAAATGTGTGAATGAGACTCTAAGGCGACAAGATATAAAAAAGCTACAGAAACACAAGACCTTGCATGCGAAGATGTATGGACGTAAAGGAAGCTAAAGTTGTATGCCAGGACAGTTAATAACTTTAATAAATTATTTTATCAATATTGATTGAAAATTCATGTTACCAATAATTTGCTTTAAAAACAAGTTTAATTGTATATTTTCGATAGTATTTATGCGCTTTATCTCGTTGAAATAAAATTTTTTTTAAACATGTAGTGCAACACTTTTTTCATATCGGATGACACAAATTACAAATTACATGCCTTCAATTCAAAATTAGCTCTCAAAATAGCTCTTTGCCAGATCTTTATTATTTTCTTTTCATTTGGTACGGTATAAAGTTGCACTTTCTCGGAGAGCAATTCGCGTAATCAGAACTGCATCCGAAAACAACACACTTACACCCCATTATTCCTGTTCATCACAAAAAAAACCTTAATAAATTTTCCTGCCTTAAAACTTATCCTAAAGCAAAAACATGAGAAAAAGTTAGCTTTTATAATTAAAAAAGCATAAAATTTTACATCATTCATGACACTTTCCCCATACATTTGTATAATTTTCGGCCTAAAAGTACAGCCAGCGTCTCGGCCGCGGTCAACAATTCCGTCACTTTCATTTCAGAGTATCACGGGGCTTGTTAAAATGAAAACATATAAAGTAAAAATTATTTGAATGTTTCAATGAGAATAATTTTTTATTGATTTTAATGTTTTCAACTGATTAATTAATTATTTGCTAAATAATATTTTTCAAAATATTTACATTACATAAAGATTGAATTCTAATTTTTTTTCAATTTTCTCAAATTTGTTCCAATTATATATTATAATTTTTCAAATGTTTTTAATGTTGTGAAATGAGTACATATATGAATAATAAATCAAATTTTCAGAAATGGAAGTTCAAATTTAAAAAAAAATGTCAAGTAAAAATTATCTGAATTTTCGAATGAAAATAATTGTTTATTGCTTTTTACGTGCCCCAACCAGATTGCCCAATTAATAGTTGGGCCCCAATTGGGCAGCCCAATTATTGTCCAACTGGGCTACTGTCTGGGTTGTAACGGTCAGCCCAACGAATGTCCAGATTGAGGTAAATAGCTGGGCCTTAGTTGGGCAGCCCACTTTATGCCCAATTAATAAAAAAGGGTAAATTATTGAATTCATAAAGTTGAAAGTAATAAATGATAAATATTTGTTCTTATTTTTTTTAAGTTTGACACTTCTTTATGATTTAAGAACTTTTAGCATCCTGTTATTCCTTTTGACCTCCATCCCAGTCTCTTCCAACAGTCAGCTCATTCCTAAAAGCATCTGACGTATAGTGTTTTCTGCATTAAATTTGGTTTAGTACAAATACTCAACTGAGAATGAGAAAAAACACAAGGCAATGACTTATTTTGTTTATTTTTACTATAAAAAAAACGAAAGTTCTTTGTAAAAATAGTCTGATTTTACGGAAGCTTGAACGGACTCGACTACAAGAAAAAATGACGTGCGCGACTGCTTTAGTGCAGACGGCAGAGCCCGTTTGTGGCGTTGCTCGCACAGCCGCACACGTTAACTAATACAGGCTGGTTTTCGAAAATTACAAAATGCTAAGCTTAAAACAAATGTTTATTCATTGTTGTTTTACTTGAAAATGTTACTGTACTCTGCTGATCTCTTCGTCGCTTTTAGGAAATTTCGATTTTAATTTAGAGCTTATATCTAATTCGAAAACAGTTTCATTATTTTAAGTATATGAAAAATATAATATGTAAAATATATTATAAACTCACCGTAATGTTAAAAGAGAAATTTTAGTGTTCAAAAAAAAATTTAATGGTCAGAAGATCTTTTTGAGGATGAGAGAAAAAAAAATTTTCAGCAAATTAATGTCAGCATTTCCAACAAAATATAATAAACAAGTTATATTCGTAAATGATTCATTCACTATGCAAGGTTATAATGTAAGAATTATTTTCATTCATATGAATGAAATCTGGGTGCTAGATTTTGCTTGAATCGCTCGATATTTTTTAACCCGTATGCGTAATTTATTATTCGCACGGCGTTTTTTATCAGAATTATCCCGATTCATATTTATTTCTAAACGTATGCAGTTTAAAATAAATTTAGCGATTTATGTAGCAGCAGACCACAGCCGACATATTATCTCTCTACTGTACTCTATTGATATAACTGGGGTTACTTTTTGGGTCCAGATCGTTTTGCTCCGATAGTGCTCACTATAGGCGTTCTATGGGTAAGTCCAATTTAAATCCAATTAAGAACAAATAAGCACTGATCGACTTTATCAACATAAGTTTTGATAATTAAAACTTCTGAATAATTGGAAAAGTTTCAGGATTTGGATGGAATTGAATCCACTTACTCATATAATTAAAATAATCTGTTAATTAATTTAGAACGTCCACTATGGGCGTTCTATGGGTATGTCCAATGTAAGGCCAAGCAAGAAATCAAACACTGATCGGCTTCATTAACATAAGTTTCGATAGTTAAAAAATGGGAATAAATGTACAAGTTTCAGGATTTGGATGGGATTGCATCCACGTACTCATATAATAAAAATAATCTGTTAATTAATGCAGAACGTACACTATGGGCGTTCTATGGGTATGCCCAATGTAAGCCCAAGAAATCAAACACTGACTGGCTTTATTAACATAAGTTTTGATAATTAAAATGTCGGAATAATTGGAAAAGTTTCAAGATTCGGGTGGGATTGCATCCACTTACTCATGTAATTAAAATAATCTGTTAATTAATTTCACTTTTTGTTATCTGGGCTAACCAGTTGGGGCCCAATTGGCGCCAAATTATAAGTTGGGCTAAGTTAGGCCGATTTCCACATGGGTTTAAAACATAATAAACATATTAGTATAGTCGCTTTTAAGAAAATTACTTTTTTTAGTCATCATCCTAAAGTTATCCAAACAAATTAATATTCTTAAAAGTGGCTATAATAATATTGTTATTTTGTTTTAAATATTACCAGTAGGAGGTCATACCGATCACCAGGTCAATCAAAAATGTTGACTCGATATAAGCTCGATAAGTGTGCTCAAGACGAAACCACTGGACCGACCAATATTTGTATTGGGCACGCTTCCACATTTTTTATTATAATTAGAGAACAAGTAAATGTTATATTTACATTATATAGATATATATTATATTTACGTTATAAGTAAATATTAAATATTTCATTATTTTCTTGGTCTTATTTTAAAGAGAAGATTCTAAGCTTTAATTTAGCGAAGCTTTAAGTTTTTCAATTTACTTCCCTGAAGTAAAGGTATTCCTTGATATCGCTGGAGATTTTTGAAGTACTATGAAAAAGATTTCTGGGAAAATTTCGAATTATTCAGGTCTTATTTGAAAAGATTAAAATTTTACGTATATTAAGAAAGTTAAAGCTTACCTACATTAAGTAAATTTAGAAAAATTGGTGAAATACATTTTACGTTTTGGTATCCTATTTAACTTCCTCCCCCTGTTCTCTGTTCAATTTACAACATCTTTCTGTCAACGAAGTGGCTAGGTATAGGCTCACTAAAAATATGTGTGCTACGCTCACCGAATTTTGGCGAAACTAGCCGCCCTTTTCCGGTTCCCATTGGCTCACCGAAAATATTCGTTCGACGCTCACCGAATTTCTGTGGTGGGAAACTCCCTGGGAATTTAATCAAAAAATACCTAGATATCGCGTTGACATTTTTGTGACCTTGTGATCGGTATCATCTCCTGGTGAGAAATATTTAAAATAATATAATAATATTATTATATTTTCTTTTAAGAATATTAATTATTTGGGAGAAATTTAGGACGATGTCCCAGAAAAGTAGTATTCTTAAAAGCAGCTATAATAATATTGTTATACTGTTTTAAATAAATATTCGTGTAACCCACGAAGTAATGGTAAGGAGTAGTATCCCTGTACATGGGAAGTGGGACGAGCAACCTCCAAGAGATCGCTAGTGTTTGCCAAGCATACAAACCAGATTCGCCACCCTGCACATGCGCATTGCTGTTGTCGTATCACGTGTTATCCCTACTAGCCGCACGAACATAACCTACAAATGCATCAAGATGTCAAAATATAACATAGGGGAGTGGGTATAATACGTGCAACGACAACAGCAATGCGCATGTGGAGGGTGGCGAATCTGGTTTGTATGCTTGGCAAACACTAGCGATCTCTTGGAGGTTGTTTCTCCCACCTCGGCTCACGAAACACGTGGTGTGATACAACTCCTTACTATTCCCTCGCGGTGTGAGCTAATGCGATAGCTCTTTAATCCACGCTGTTAAAAATAGTATTAAATTTAAAATACCAATGTATATTAAAATTAATATATCAAGCATCTGAAATCGCTATTTAGATAAGTGTTTATTAAATTTCATATACATTCATGATAATCGCTCAGATAATTCTATTTCACACAAAATCAAAATAAGGTTAGCAGTAATTTTCGATTCTTAATAATAAAACATGATACCTTCTTACAATTAATCAAAAATAAAATTGGATTTTAAGTCGAAAAGTTCAATGACGTAAATAAATGACAGACCTAACCTACAATCAACTGTACTCACATTAAATTTCTAACATTCAGGACAAATTTTGGAAAGTGTTCCACATATACGTTGCACTTTAATCATAAAAAGCAATTAAATCGACGAATTCTAGATTATTACTTCAATTGCGAATATTTTATAAGATTTAAAGAAATAAAAGCACTTTGAGTTTTCAAGCACGCTGCTATACCGACCTGTATATTATATTTAATATAAAGTGTACAGCTATTCATATTTTAATGTATATTAAATTTCAACTCCCGTGTATGCAAATGACTTCATATACATTTGTATTAAATTCAATACATATTTTTCTAACAGTGCAGCATTGCCTATGTGGGTTCTTTTGATTAATACAAGTATCTTTATTTGAGAAAAAAATTACATTTAATTAAATATGAATAATTTTGAAATTGTAATATATGTATATAAATAAATTAAATAATAAAGTCATAAACTCTTCTTAAAAAGTAACCATAATCAAACCTAATGCTTTCACGATGATTCATTATAATAAATTTAAAGGAGGTTTTTCGGGTTTTAATTGTGTGCAAACCGAAGAATCTTGCCGACGTTTCGTGAACATTGCAGTTCACTTCTTCAGGCTAACCTGAAACTGAAGTTTCAGGTTACGCTGTTCTAATATATATTCTCTACGACGCCTGTGATTGGCCAGAGCGCACCATCATGGGGAGTGGATGAACTTGATTGGGCAATCAAGTCTTTTTTAAAAAACCCGGGAGGACGGAAAGCTCTATGTTTTCTTGGAAAAATATTGTACATTTTTGCGATGACGGTTGTTTTGTCAAATAAAATGATATGTCCTGTTTCGATATGATGCTCAGCTAGTGCTGATTTCGTGAAATGTGTTAGCCTGACTCCACTCTCATGTTCCTTTACACGTTGGCTCACCGATCTCCCGGTTTCTGCAATATAGACATAGACTTTGCCACAAGAACAAGGAATTTTATATACTCCCGGATCACTGAGAGGTGCCTTTTTATCTTTAGGGTTGTTTAGAAGTTGTCCTATTTTCGCAGGTGGTTTAAATATGGTTTGGATGTTGTGTTTGTTGAGAATTCTTCCTATTTGTTCTGTGATACCTTGAATGTAGGGTAGGATGGTGGTCGCTTTTCTCTCTCTTTCTTTAGTAGGTTGTGTTTACTTGTTTTTTTGAGTGTATTTTTTATTGCTCTATCAATTTGATGTTCGTGTAATCGTTTTGCATTAGGATTTGTTTAACGTTTTGTAATTCCTTTTGTAAGTTCTCTTTATCTGTTATGGAGACAGCTCTGTTTACAAGGGAGTTGATGAGCGATTGCTTTTGAGATGGCTGGTGCTGGGAGGAGGCATGCATGTAGGTATCTGTTTGTATGGGTGGGTTTTTTTTGTAAACTTCATGTTCCAGCATGTTATCAGATCTTTTGTAAACTAGTACGTCCAAGAAAGGCAATTTTCCGTTTTGATCAATTTCCATGGTGAACTGGATATTAGGGTGTAATCGATTGATGAAATCGAAAAACTTGTGTAGTTCATCTAGTCCATGTCTCCAGATGACAAAAGTGTCGTCAACGTAAGGGCACAAAAATTCCGGTTTAAGTTTGGATTGGTTGAAAATTTTATTTTCTAGATTTTCCATAAAGATGTTGGCTATCACAGGTGAGATTGGAGATCCCATTGCTGCTCCTGAGGTTTTTTCGTGTCTCAAACAAAAAATAAAATTTAACAAATTACTTCCAGTAAGGCACACACCACTAACTAACACAGTAAAAAACATCTCTAACCATCTTCTCATCAATTAAATGATTTCAGCCTTATTTAAAGGACATAATTTTGCAGTAGCTCCCTCCAAAATCCCGAAAGAAGAAATCATCAGTAATTTGGAATCCACGATATATACCCTTCCACCCGAAAAAGCGAATGACATACGGCGTAGGACGGCCAACATCTTACGCCAAGCCCAACTTTCCGCCTCAAACTTAAAAAAACAAGAAAAAACAGCAATTAAAGAACTCATTCAGAATAAAGACATCATAATATTACCCGCGGACAAAGGCAACACAACAGTAATAATGAATAAAGAAGACTATAACAACAAAATCGTGGACATTCTTCCAACTGTCGATACATATAAAAAACTTAAAAAAATACCCCACAAAAATAATAGTCAGCAAAACAAAAACCCTTCCAAAAGACTCAAAGCTTGACAGCGAAACAATATCCAAATTAATACCTACTAATCCCATTTCTCCAAAACATTACGGACTCTCAAAAATCCACAAACACAACATTCCACTCAGACCGATCGTCAGCGCAATAAACTCACCAACTTACAACCTAGCACGCTTCCTCGCCAAAGAACTGAATCCTTTCATAGGGAACTATCACACACGTCCAAAACTCTTTTGACTTTATCAGAAAGATGCAACAGATTCACATTCAACCCCAAGACATCCTAGTGCACTGAAAAAAAAGATAAGTTGGGACAACTAATAAAATTGTTGGGATAACTATTTTAGTTAGTAAATAGTCGTACTGTTATTTAGTTAGTTGTGAGAACTATTTTTGTTAGTTGGGGCACGAGTAGTTGCCGTTACTATTTAATTAGGTAGACTAACTATTTCAGTTTGTCAAAACGACTGTCTGTAGGTAGCTGAACTTACCACTATAGTTTGTCATGTCTACTAACAAATTGGTAGGTATAACTATTTTCTTTTCCGTTACAGGGAGTAATTAAAATATCTGTCACTAGACTATCGAAATCTGAATTAAAAAGATCACAGTCGGCACGCGGGCATCTTTTTTTGGGACATCTTAGGGACGCTGATGTCAGTTCAGCTGATCAGACGTTCTAAAAAAATATCTCCCTATGCCCACTGGGATCTTTATAATTGCAGATGCACATTGTAGGTTAGGATTTCCAGTAATAAAACTTAAAACTCGTTTGATGTTTCAATTTCTTATTCATACCTTCAAATGCTTGGATATAATCCCCGAAGCCTAAACTTTGCAACACTTCTGATACTTCCATCAATAAATGATGAACGAGATATCAAGTGAGCAACGAGTTATGACGGCCATGTCTAAACGTTCTCCCTCGTTTTACCGCACGTATGTTGGTACCTTTGTCGCATTCTCAATCGTACCAACCAAGGTAGCAAATAAAATAGTTATGCCACCTACTTTAATTTGTCAGAAAAATCAATTAACAGTAGAGATGACTAATTTATTAGTAACTCTGACTACTAAAACGTTACTAATGTAAACTAGTCACGAGCATTCATTTAACCATTCATTTAACGACGAATTTAGTGCCAAGGCCACTGCCAGGCAACCCCCCAAAACTGGCCTTATATTGGAGATCTTGTGTAACTGCAGTGATTGGTTACAGGAATACTTACGTTTTCGGCACGGGCTAGGCATGAAATTTTCATCTTTATCAACAAATATCTCGAAAACTTTTACTCGTACGAAAAAATGGATGAAACGTGAAATTTCTATTTTGACAAGGTCTACAACTTTTGTTTGCATTATTTTTTGAAACTTTCAATCTTTTTCGAGATAATCATGAAAAACCATAATTTTTAGGGGATTTTTTGGTTTTCACCGTGAAAATCACATTTGCGTTATTCGGAACTATACCCAATGGATCAAGTTCCGAAAGCGTCGGACCTCCGATTTTGTTTTAAACTACGTATAGGGTAAGGAGGGGCAGCGCCGACCGGTGGGGCAAAGGTAACTTTGCTTATAACATCGCTATTATTTAACAATTTTCATTCTACTTTGCATTAAATAAATCTGTTTTATTATAGAGATAGCGTTACTTCCTGATATCTTGAAAATTGACGTTGTAAAAGAAAAATTATGCAGAAAAGAGTTTTGACAACGAAAGAATGGAAGATTCGCTGGCAGAAATGTAAAGTTTTCGACGTTAATGGCAATACTTACAGTATGAAAATTTTATATTTTGACAGATAAAACAATATCACATTATGTCATTATAATAATTGAACGTAATACAAGTCCAAAGTGTATTTAATATCGTAAATAATTGAGGCCTCACCAGTGGGGCAAGCCCGACCAAAATAATAGTTTACACGTGCTTAGGTTATAAACGTATCATAAGTTTGGTCGATAAGTCATCGGTAATGTAGAACAGCCACTTATCTTCTGGGCTACATGCAAGAAACTCTATTATATATTATTATTTTCAATCCG
>CAKNYM010013055.1:0-20583 GCA_932195095.1 Andricus curvator | reverse complement strand
GTTCCTCATAACATTCTACAAAGATTGGTAGCTCTAAAAAAGTATCCGGAGGTGAAACTTCATCTCCAACTGTCCCGTCTGCCGCGTAAGATCATCCGCGGCTAGAGACCTGACTCCAAGGAACAGTGTTGCCCGATGTTATCTCGCGTAAATTTCCCGCTCTTGCTTACCTTCTAGGACAGAAGGAGCAGAAGCGGATGACGTACACGTTCCAGTTGCATCGGGATTGATTGATTTTAAAGAACCATGATCGTAGCTTCCGGAGCCTACAACTTCTCACAATAAAATTATAATATTATTTTACTATTCATTGAACAGCATTTACTAATAATGAGATATGTTTAAGAGAATAAATTATCTGAAATTTTCTGAAATTGTAAAATCCTTGAAAATAAACGCAGAAGAAGGCGAACGGATTATGTAACAAGGTGTTTTGTCGTAATTTAATTTATGATATAAAAAAATGCGACCTTCTCTCCCCGCGTGTGACAAGAAAAATAGTTCAATTTTCAATTATATCAAAATTGCAACACCACCTAAAGTTTAAAATCTGTAATTTTATTATTTCACCACAAAATTCAACATTAATTGATAAAATTGACTGATATTTGACGAAATTTGAATTCCCTTGAGTTTCCCTTTTGAATTTCCTTGAATTTCTCTTGAATTTCCCCAGTTTTCAAGTGTCACTTTTAGTTTCGCGGTTAAAATTTTGTATGAAAATGAATTCAATTGTCTGTATGTAGAAATGTAATTTACAAAATAATCGTCCATAAGAATTTGTATTTGTTTCTTTACACATTAAGTAAAATACGACATTATTCTTCGAGGGCACGAAAGAAACTGATTTAAAACGGTAATACTTGACAAGCGTCAGATTAGACTTTCGTCTGTAATGAAAGCCGACTGTTACGGATATTTGAAAATTCTTCGAAATCCTTTAAACTTATTGAAATTAATTGAAAATTCGTTAGAATCATTTTAAACACCCCAAAATCTTGGAAATTTTTTTAGATTTTGGAAATACACTCATATATTTGAAAATCTTCGAAATATTGTGAAATTTTTGAATTGTTGTGAACAAATTCCCTGATAAGCATTAAAATATTATAAAATTCCGTGAAATTCTATGAAATCTGAAATTTTCTGAAATTGTAAAATCCTTGAAAGTAAACGCAGAAGAATACGAAAGGATTAAGTAACAAGGTGTTTTATTATTAGGAATTTTTACCTTAAACATCATATAAACGGTTATAAGCTTTTGAATTATTAAAGAGTTCAGAAACAAATAACATAGCAGTACATAGCCTGAGACCCAAGAGTTCTCGATAAATCTCAAAAACGTTACAAGATTTTTTTTTTCATTTCGTCAGGTCGCTCGTGACCATTGGAGATGAATTTGTGCAGCGCCTCCGAACTATCCCGAACGGTCGTCTGCTTGCCGAATTTAGCCATGTCGCTTGCAGATTCCTTCGCTTGGACATCTTTGCGCGACTCGACACATTTACAACTTGAGACTTTACGTACAGCACATGCGAAATTTTTATTTTGTAACAAGAAGCGTGCTGGACCACTCTTGCCAGATAAAAGATCCGCAAAGTGCTTTGCGTATATTCTGCCCTTGTATTTCGTGAAGTATTCGACTTCTCTTACAAATTTCAGGCACCGCAAAGTATTTTCCATATATTTTTCCATTGCATTTGGTCAATTTGCTCAGTATTCGAAATTTCAAACATACATTTTTTATTATAAATAATTAGAAATTATAATTTTAACCATGATAGTCAGACGCAGATTACGCTCATGATTACACTGATATAAAAAACTCATTTTTCGAAAAAATGTCGCTCAAGGGCATGTGACACAGTCAAATACCTATATTACCGACCTCACTTTTTCAGTTTATTAAATTTTTTGTTTGAACCTAAAATCTTTGTTTGTAAATAGAATATCGGACTGAAAGTTTGTAATATGTATCAGAAGACCATAAACTACGTTTATGTACTTTATTTGAGTAGAAATTTCGCTAAAAATTATTTTCAAAGAAATTAAAACTGCGACCATTTTTGTACATATTGTCTTTGTGCCTTGGCATTTTTTGAACCTAAAAGCTTTTTTTTAGTAAAATATCGGCTTTAAACTTTGAGAAATGCAAGAGCCGACAGTAAATTACGTTTATGTACGACATTTGAGTATAAAAGATGCAAAAAGAAAAATTCCAACTAAATGTCAACAACGGTTGCCAGTTCGGTCGGTATTCGCGATGAGCACGAAAATGCGAAGTCTGGCGGCCACTAAACGAGGCCAATAACGATTTCAATACTTACATAATTCAACACTGAAACAACATATTTCACTCAACTTTTATGCTGGACACAACTTTTATAAAATATTATTGTAAGAACACCGCATCATCAATCTTTCACAGCGTGGACCCCATATTTCAGATGTAGACGAGCCAGCTGATAGAGCCTCGATTAGTGGCCGCCAGACTTTGCATTTTCGTGCCATCGCGAATACCGTTGTTGACATTTAGTTGGAATTTTTCTTTTTGCATCTTTTATACTCAAATGTCGTACATAAACGTAATTTACTGTCGGCTCTTGCATTTCTCAAAGTTTGAGGCCGATATTTTACTAAAAAAAAGCTTTTAGGTTCAAAAAATGCCAAGGCACAAAGGCAATATGTACAAAAATGGTCGCAGTTTTAATTTCTTTGAAAATAATTTTTAGCGAAATTTCGACTCAAATAAAGTACATAAACGTAGTTTATGGTCTTCTGATACCAATTACAAAGTTTCAGTCCGATATTCTATTTACAAACAAAGATTTTAGGTTCAAACAAAAAATTTAATAAACAGAAAAAGTGAGGTCGGTAATATAGGTATTTGACTGTGTCACATACCCTTAACTATGTTTTTCCGCTGTAGGGCAGTATCTAACTCCCCATCTATTTTTCCGTCGCTAGTGAATAGGCTACCCAGATATACGTACTTGTCAACTTGTTCTAATCTCTCATCATTTAGGACAATGTTGCACATTGTTTTCTCACTTTTTCCTTCAAACACCATGATTTTTGTTTTATTTACGTTAATTTTTAGGCTCATGTTCTTCATGCTTGTATTAAGTTTATTCAACATTTTTTGCAAGTCCTCGATTGATTCTACCATAACAATCTTGTCATCTGCGAAAGTTAACCCACCTACCTTCACTGTTTCGAGATCTACACCTTCTTTGTCAAAGAAGGCCATTCTTAGACACTTATTCATAAATATGATAAATAGCCATGAGGACATACCGCACCCTTGTTTCACTCCTTGTATGATTAACAATAATTGCATTTATCAATTAAAAGTTACCTACTCTTTACATACTTTAAATATGTTTCAATACTTTCCTTAGGAGGAAATTAAAAATAATGAGTAATATTATAAATATTGCACTTCTATGAAGCACTGACTGTATTTCCATATTAAAAAATGTACACATTTTAGCTGATTTTAGAATTAAATTTAAAAATGTGGACTTCAGTAAAATTCGTGTCTTTATAGTCAAAATTGTTATGTATTTTTATATTTTAAGTTAAAATAGAAAAACAAAAGAATTTTTTTTAACATTAGCTTTTATACTTATACATTTTCTACTCTCATGCTTAACATTCTGCACTCGAGAAAAGAATCTAAATAACACAGGTACAACTTCCACAAAAAATTATAAATAAAAAACATTGTTTCATTATTCAGATACAGTTGAGCTCTCGGATTGAATAACTCGCCCGAATCGTGTACTATTTTGCAAAGTACATAGTTCAGTCAATTTTTAATGAATCTATATCTAAAGCATTCTAGAACAACTTTCTCGTAGGAAGTTATTTCAAATCTGACGTTGCCTCGATACTTTTTGTCTCCGAAAGTAGAAAAATGTGGTTGCCGATCGGCCTTAATTTTCAATTGAATTTTATTAAACAAAAGGTCATTTTCGACTCATTATTTTGCAGGCATACTCAGAGTATACTTTGTATGCGTACCCAATTTCAAACAGTTTTATCAATATTTGTCCGAGTTATGATGTTTTAATCACTTATTGATTTTAGGGATGTTATATTATGATATAGGGCGTGGTATTAGAGGAACATTCACCCTTGAATTTTCCTTATGTCCTCGTTTATTTAGTTTAATTTTTAATCGTCACTCTTTCTCATTCTAACTCGATTCGTTCTCTCCTGAAGGTAAAAATGTACTGCCTCGAGAACGGTGCACGGAGAAAAATGGAAGTGAAAAATTGGGTCTTTAGTGCTGGTAGTCGAGGTATCCATTACTGAACTGGCGTTGTAAAAAAAATTCGAGACTGAAAATCAGTTATTGACTCAAGTGCAATCGCGGTATTAACTCCTTTAGGCAACTAAAGAGATTACAGCTTGTCGAAGGTCTGACTCCCCTAGCGCACTGTACGGAGTCCTGTCCAGAATAGGAATCTTTCCTATACTCGCAACAGTAAAGAATGATCGGCCAAAAAGAATTCACAAGGACACAGAGCGGCGGCTGTTGACGGGTCGATATAGTCACTTTTCATTTTATAAACTTACATTTATTTATATATTATACACACATATATTCCATAAGTTTTAAACATTAAATTATGAACATTTATTTGGTGAAACAGAAAAAGTCGAGTTAGATGAAAAACCTAGTTGCCGAGGATTGAACCCGGGTTTGCAACGCAGCAGTCAGCTCTCTCTGCAATCTGGTATTCTGAATTCTAAAGTAAGAGGCACTAAATGTCCTTATGGTATCATGCAAGCAAGCTTCGGTACGGTGCTGTCCGAACGTTATTGAGTGCGGGACATCCAGAAATGGTTACTGGACTGCTGCAAACTCAGTCGAGTTCCTAATGGAACATTATAAACTATACTTCGATTAAGACTTCATCCTTCCGAAAACTGAGACACGATATATAGATTTCCATTATTGATTCTAGAAAGTATAGTAATTTATTCTTTCTATTCTTTTTTGAGAAAACGCACTTTTTAGGAGAGACTAGTTTTTCATTTGTGCAAAGGTTAAAGCACTTAAATTGTAGGTGGTAACGTACGAAGTGTATACAAAAACTTTGAAGTATTAAAAGATAAGGTTCTATGCAGGAGAGATACAAATTTTGAATGATTAGTGTGTAGTTTCACAATCCTTCCCGTGTCTTGTGCATCTATTCCTGAAATTTGGTAATCATTAAACAATTTGTGTACTGAATATGGAACTCTTCAATCTCATTTTTCTCCGTGTGCCTAATCGCCGGTGCACGCGTTGAAGATGTTACTCCGCGGTGATAACCGCCGCCTATCCTTGACCGTGTGAGGGCCCAGAGTGGTATTCCTAATCTTACAATTTTTCTGGCAGCAATATCCGTCCTCACTCTAGGGTAAGTTTGGGTATTACTGCGGATGCTCTATTTACTGAGGTTTCAAATGTAAATAATGATTTAGAATGTTCTGAATGTATATAATGCTGTGAAGCAATTCAGAAAATTATTATGTAATTTATTTATAATTATCATCAATGATTCAACTCCAGTCACTATGTTTTTATAACTAATTTATTGCAATTTGAATCTCGCATGCTTCCAATACTGATAGTTTTGCTGCTTCGATTTGGAGGCGGGTCATGAATACGTTCTGAAAAAATTATAATTTCGTTTCGGAGAACTAAATATTTATATATATTTTTTACCAAAGCAGTATTTGGTACACGATTTGGCTTGTTGAATGTATTACTGCGGTTTTCCAGGCGTTGTATCGTAACCTCAAAACTAACCTTACTTAGTCGCCAGTGATAATGCCTGTCAGTATCGCAGTGTGTATTTTATGTTTACTGATTTGGAATTTATCTGATGAAAAATGGTGAAACCTGAAAGAAAGAATTCTATGCCAAAAAAAGTGCGAGCAACCGGGAAAAAGAAGTTTGTAAGACTTCAGTATTCAAAAGAAGATGTGTCGCTCGCATTAGAGGGGGTTAAGAGAGGACAATCGGTTGCTGAAGTGTCTAGGAAATACGTAGTTCCTTAGACAAATGTAAGAGCAAAAAATTCAATAAATATGCAAGCAAAAAGCCTGGGCCTGCAATAGTACTAAGTACCGAAGAGGAAAACGATCTAGTCAGCTGGATTATGTCATTGCTGCAAAGCTGGGTTTTCCCGTTACGAATTTATATAAATTTGTTAGTATATCTAATTCATGCTTATCTTTTATAATTTACATGAATTACAAGGTTCAAATTTTCTAAATTATTTGTAACTCCACTTAAAATAAAATCGCAGTATTACAAGCGCAGTAATTGGGTCACCGCAGTAATTGGCGCGCAGTAATTCATGCAAACCTGTAGTAATACCTACATGGAACATTTTTTCTAGATTCGCATTTTTCACGTAAATCTGATTTCTTTTCAGGGTTTAATACCCACATTTACATAGTTGCGAGCGGATTTAGACAAATATAAATACTGAAAGTCACATTACGTGACATCTCCTCGAGGTGAGATGTCAAACGCTCCCGCGTTGAGGAACGCGAGTTTTCGTTGTCCCCTCCCTCCGATGAAGGGTGTCAATGCTCCAGTGTTGTATCATTGATGTTTCTATGTAATATCAGAGATGAGGTGGGAGATTGTTCATGCCGTGTATTTGATTTCGACTGACTTACCGCAACGCGCCCTGTGGACCTTAGCCTTCCGGGAACTAAAATGAAAGGTTTAAAAGCGCGCCCTGTGGACCTAATTGTTCGCGTTCCGTAACTAAAATGAAAGGTGGCTTACTGCAGCTAGCCGCCTGCTACTTTCTCGGTTAAACAGGCTACAATTTGATAAAGTCGGTAGAGTACGGCAGAGAAGATGGGAGTAGTCGGTAACTCTAATACGATAAAAACCAAAGGTAAACAAGGTGTTTAAGATTTTTAAACATAAATTTATTTATTTTAATTAGAAAAAAGAGAAAAAATGTCTAGTGTGAAGTCTTTTTCGCTTAGTAACGTATACCTCCTTTTTTCATATGGCACAGTTTGTAATTAAATGAATGATGTTTCTAAATGATAAAATATAATTACAGCTTGTATACTTTTTGTCTCGCATATAAATTTTTTTAAACTTTTCTGATTAATTTTCTCTACAAAGATAGTTGATGTATGAATAAATGAATTATAATTTGTAATGAACTTTATAGCCCCTTATATGAAATTATAAGGCCCAAGAATAGTTTAAACCTTTATATAATTTAAATTAATTATTAGCTACTTACAAAGTTTAAAATTATTTCTACTTTTGAATATTTAAAAATTAACTTTTTCAAGACTTTCCAAGAAATAAATTACTTAATTAGTTAAAATGAAAATAAATTTAATGAACTTTAAAGAAATCTATTTTCCTATATGCATGTCAAGAATGTAATCTCTTTAATATAAATAAAATTGAAATTAATAAGTTAAAAATAAGAAAATAATATTTCAATATTTGATACTTTCAAAATTGAAAATTGGGAACAAAACCACGAAAGTATGTTATACAGAAGTACTGTGCATTTGTGCGAAAATCAACCAAAATTCACAACATTAATATAATCGGACATTTGGGGAGGAAAGCGGAAGTGTTTAAAATGATTAACTACTCGAATAAAGGTGTACGCCAACAAATGTCAAGAGATAGCATTGATACTCCTTTCTATCTTCAGGGATTTAAAATAAAATCTTCTGAAAATATGTACATAAATAATGTAAAACTTCATTAAAAAATTAGCATCAGCTAGTTTAAAAAAAAAATAACTCTTCATGATATAAACAATGATAAACAAGGTCTCATTTTCAGTTTCTAATAATCCCAGTGATTTGTAATTAAGCTGAATAATTTTCGTATAAATTAAATAATAAACTGGCTTTATTTTAATATTTCTATGTATTACCTGTTCTTTGTTTATTATTAAAGTTTATTGGGGGGGGGGGCGGAATATAATGGATCCTATAATAAGTTTTTCCTATCCGCCACAGGCGCAAACTTGTCATGGGCTGTCCCTCCTTGCTCGAGATGCGCCAGTTCCTCCCAAGTTACCGACACGTTTACGACGGCGCTTTCGAAGAACTATATTCTTTGTAACAATCATAAGGACACACTAAATTTTGACAAAAAAAAAAACGTTGATAATAAACAAAAAAAAGGTAATAGAAACTTTAAAAGAAAGTCATTTCATTATTTAATTTTTATGAAAATTATTTAGCTTCATTGCAAGTTTCTGCGATTATTAGAAGCTGAAAACGATACAGAAAAAACTGGGGTTTCTATTAGAACCAATTTTTGGTTCCAAAGGAGCTGCAACAAAAAGGAACCTCTCTTGCTGAAAAGGAACCCAAAATGATGAATTGTTTCTAAATGAACCCAAAGTATGAATTCAAATGGTTCTAATAGAGCCTTTTTGTTACTTCTGCCTCGACTCACTTCAAAGATTTTACAAGTTAATAATCCACATTTTGTTTTATAATTCGAATTAAATAATATTGCACTGGAAAAAATTTAATGAAGAAACTAAAATCATAGATATTAGTCATTCTTGAAAGGAAGATATCGCATATGAAATGTGACAGTTTTTGAGGTTAAATTGAAAATCCGATATTTTCCACTGCGCATGCACAAGAAGCACGGGACTATTTAAAATAATATAATATACACTTGCAATATTAGGTTAATATTACATTTGGTTAAGAAGCTAGGTATTTCTATAAGTCAATTTAATTTGTATTAAAAAAGAATGAAGAACGCTTGTTAATATTTATCTGTATGACTATTCATATTATTTATTGATTTTAAATGGGCCCGCGCTTTTCGGCACATGCGCAGTTGAAAACGTCGGCACCCGCCGATGGCCATCTATCGGATATGTACGAACTAAAAAGGAACCCTTAAGGCCAGGCCTGTTCAAGTAGGGGAAAACTGCTGATTCGCCACATGTTCGAATTCCACCACAACTTCCCTCTTCTCAGGTCCAGAGGCTTGGGGGGTGGTCGCTCTCGTGAAGTTGAATGAGTAGAGGTCGGTGGTGGTGTTAAATTCCCATCTGGCAAATGAGCAGTTTTGCCATACTTTGACAAGCCTGCTTAAGGCCATGTGACGAGTGGGTCACGTGACCGAATTCCTACCTTACCGACACTTTTTTTATTTGTAAACTTATATTCACACGAATAGCCACATCCAGTTGAAAATTTGGGATAATGAATAAGAAGCACTAAGAAAGGCGGGTCTGGTCCTAAATTTTAATAATCATGAAAAAAGCAAAGAAAAATTATTTACAAAAAAACCTTTTTTTATAATGATAAAAATTTAGGACCAGACCCACCTTTCTTAGTGCTTCTTATTTATTATCCCAAATTTTCAAGTCGATGTGGCTATTCGTGTGAAAATAAGTTTACAAATAAAAGTGTCGGTAAGGTAGGAATCCGGTCACGTGACCCACTAGTCACATGGCCTTAATAAGAGTTCCTTTAGAGCCTAAGTTCTAAATGATCCCAAGTTTTACTTGAGCCGCAACATTACTGATACCTCATTTTTTTCTGTGGAGCCTCTGTCCATTATTGTTTACAGTACAAAGAGTTATTATTTTATCTCAAATTAGCTGATGCCAAATTCTTAATGAAGCTTTTTTTTCATTTATTAAATTTATTACCCAAAAACACGATAATCCTGATGATTGGGTATACATAAGTGAGTATTGTATACATTTATAATACTTCGCTTCATTTAAGGCAGACCTGCCCAACTCGGGGAAATTCCCTTAGGGAACACATGTTCCGCGTCCGCTACTCTTTCTCCTAGAGAGCGGGGGTGGTGGTAAACGCTTGCGAGAATCTCTCCTCTGTGACGTACGCGTCTACCACGCGCATGCGTCTACCACTTCTCTCGCTCTCTAGGAGAAAGAGTAGGGGACGCGGAACATGTGTTCCCTAAGGGAATTTCCCCGATTTGGGCAGGTCTGATTTAAGGTCTAATTTCGTAGTGACAAATTTTGCAGTATCATTTGTAGCAAGCTAAGTGGTTGTTGCATAATATTTCTTAACATTGTTTGGTGAATTCTTGTTGAGTTTCGCTTTCTCTAATTCGTTCTGGTAAATTATTATATGTGTCTATAGTACTGTATATAGCTGTATTTTGCCCTAGATTAGTTCTGCAATACATTTTTCTCAGTTCATTTGCAAATCTTGTTCTATAGTTATGTGCATTCGCTCCAATTTCAATCTTATTTTCAGTTTTAGTGAGATTGTTCGCCATTCTATATATCATTTTTGCTCTTTCCATGTCCCGAAGTGTACAAATATCTGGTACTTTAACTATTTTGTATAATGCACTAGTCGATTGATCTGACGGTAATTTTAAAATTGCTTTAATGGCTTTATTTTGTACTCTTTGAATCTTTTGTATTTGTTGTTCTGAAGCTACCCCCAACTTCTTATAATGTTTCTGAGATTGGATTCAATAAAGGCATGCTATATCAAATATTTATTTTTTTCGTTGATGTATTCTCTACATCTTTTGATTACGCAAATCCATGGAATTATTTTCCCAAATATTGTTTGTATATATTGTTTCCAAGTAAGTTTATTGTCAATAACGACTACCAGATATTTGTACTTTTCGACGTCTTTCAGGATTACGTCCCCTATTTTTATTCTGATTGGTGTTTTCGAAATCTTGGTTAGTGCAAATGTAATATAAACTGTTTTCTTCTCATTAATCGACAACTTGTTGAAATTAAGACAATCACAATATTTTTCTATATCTTGATTAATGATTTGTTCAGAGTATTTACAGTCATTGCTCCCATATACTAGTACTGTATCATCCGCAAACATAAAAATTTTCATTCTCAATCCTAGCAAACAGAGGCTTTCCACATATAATATATATAAGAGTGGCCCCAGTACAGATCCCTGCGGGACTCCTACTTTAACTGTAACTTCTTTACTTTTTTTACCGTTCACATAAACATATTGTTTCCTGTTTGCAAGGTATGTCCTTAGTAAATTCAAAGCTTTATCTTTGAAACCCATTTTAGATAGATTTTTAATTAAAATATCGTGGATAACTGTGTCAAAAGCTTTTCTTAAGTCTACAAAAACTGCTGTAACAATTTCCTTTTTATCAATCTTCTTTGAAATGTATTCTGTAAAATCCGTATTGTTGACTGCGTGCTACATTTTTCCTGGAATCTATACTGTGTAGCTGCTATACAGTTATTTTCATTAACATGAGCAAGAACTCTACTTTTCATTGCTTTTTCATATATTTTTGAGAAAACACTCAATAGTGATATTCGCTTGTAGTAATATTGTCATCTCCCGCTGCAGTATTTTTTTTAAACTATCGACAATTTGATCTAACTCAACGCTATTTATGGAAGTAAAATCTGTCATGAGTGTATCACGTTCTATTTCTAGTGGTGCAAATGTACGGTCACTAATCTTTTTCTGTAAGTCTATCGCAACATTTTGAAAATACCTATTCATTTCGTTAGAGATCTCAAACGGATTATTTATTTCTGTGTTTAATACTTTTAGTTGATTTATTTCATTTCTGTTATTATTTTTCTTATCATAGCTAAGGATAGAATTTATAGCTGTCCAATTTTTTCTAGGATTACCCTGTGCTCTCTTAATCGATTCATTGGTTTCATTTTTTGTTAATTTTTTATTTCTTCAGTAACTTCATTTTTAATCTTTATAAATTGGCTTTTAAGTATTTCATTTTCTGCGTTTTTCTTTTGCTTCACATACGACCGATCCCTGATTAAACATTTTTAATTATAACTATTTTTCTTATTTTAGTTTCTTTCTCTTTTATAAGTTTGATTAATTCTATTAGATCTTCTATATTATTAATATTTTTATTTTGACATTCTTGTTCTAAATTATCTTTTACTTTTATCATATCAACCTTTTTAATATAAAGTACCTCTTTCTTATCATTTTTTACTTTTAGCGTATGGAATTCTATAATCAGAGAGCGCAGTGTCTTCCACATTTATTTTACATTTTAATCCGTTAGTTATGACATGATCAATAATAGTTGCAGTATTTTTTGTAACTCCAGTAGCCTCTATCTTACTTATAGTATTAGCTATGCTATAACCATTCATGTTTATGACATTATTATAGTCTTTAACTAAATCAGAATCCTTATTTAGTAAATTAATATTTATATCGCCACATAAGAGTCTTTTTCCCTTTACAGAATATAAAAGCTCATTAAGACTTTTAACAAAATTTCAGGTCTAGCCGAGGTTTGCCTATAAATCGCTCCTATTACCAAATTTAGATTATTGATTTTGACCATCGCTATATTACAACCATTATTTTGATTTACATAGTTTTGATCATATATTTCAGGCCTTGGATACTAACGGGCCCAAGTGGGGATCCACACATAACAATTTTGTGAGGCTCTTCACTTGGGGTGATCGCTAGAGAGATTGATCAGCAACCTGGGTCGGAACAGTGTTGCGGAATGAACGAGTCATTTAAATAAATAACACGAGAATTCCAGATCAATCTAAAATATCTATACCTAACACCTATCTACCTTATACCTACATACCCACCTACACACTACTATTTTCCAACCGAGCAAGTCACGCTTACCCCGAAAGGGAAATGGCTTAATGGTATAATAATAATACCTTCTTTAATGTAAATTGCTACTCCCCCTGCTCTCGTGTCTCTACAATTATGTATTGCTTCAAATCCTTTAAAATAATTATAGAATCTAGTTTAATTACTGTACAGCCAAGTTTCAGTCAACATCAATATATCGATATCAATGTTTTTTCTTTCTAAACGTATCTTAAGTTCTTCATATGAATTTCTTAGACTTCTAACATTTAAATACATTATCTTCAAATATTTTAAGTTTTTATCAATTTTTACCTGTATTTATCCTACTCCTCATCTTCTTTCACAGCATAGCTATTCTGTCCCATTCTTCCATTTTTCTTTTAGTGTTCTCAGTACATCCTCGTCCTCAATCCACATCCTGTTATCCCCTTCTTTTCCCTTCACGTAAACCCTTCCATGGTAGAACCATGCGAATTTACAGGCGTTGGTCTTCTGTAGTTCTCTTGCCATTTGAAACATTTTTTTATTATACAGTCGAACCTCCATAATTCGAACAGCAAGGGACCGGCTGAAAAGTTCGAATTATGGAGGTGTTCGAATTATCTGCATTTGGTTTTCTGCATCTTTTTCTGCTTTGGTTTGATGTAGAAAAATCACTAAGAATCTTCTCTTTGTTCTTGAGAAAAGTAGAAAGAGTATTCCGTGGAATTTGAAACTCTTCAGCGATCTGCGATTTTTTTCTCACGCCCTTTTCAACTTCTCTGATAGCAGCGACTTTCTCTGCTAAAGTTAGAGTTTTATACTTTGTCTTACTTAAATCAGTCATATTAGACAAAAAAACAGAGAGAATGGAAAATAACAAAACTGGACAATACAAAATGCAATCAACGAAAACTCGACTGAGAATGTAAGCTCTGTAGAATTTTCTTTTATAGAGGATGGTGGCGACCGTCTGCAAAGATAATATCTTTGCCGTCTGTCACTCAATTGGCGCGCCGGGAAAACCCCAGCGACCGTCTGTCACTCAATTGGCGCACCGGGAAAACCCCAGCGACGGTTTTTTTTCTTACGGTTCTACTTTGACTGCAGTCCCCAAGTTCGAACACCAAAAATTCGAATTTCTCGATACACTCGATATCCGAAAGTTCGAATTATCGGGGTTCAAGTTCGAATTATCGAGTTTTTTTTAACATGCGTTAGTATAGGAACGTCAAGGGACCGGAGAAAATGTTCGAATTATGGAGGAATTCGAATTATGGGTGTTCGAATTATGGAGTTTCGACTGTAATGAGTCATATCTTCATTAATAAAGGTCTTCCTATCGTTATTTCCTTTGATTCTACAGGAGCTAAGATGAAGAGATCTAATTTCTTTTCTTATTTTCATTATTTGTTCTTTTGTCTACTTGGAATCTAGTGATAATAGAATCGGGGCATCCTCTTTGCTCCTTTTAAGTCTGTAACATGCCACTACATTTTTACCTAGAAGTTTATAGCTCATTCCTGTCATAACCTTTGTGATAGTTGTTTTCACTGGCTCCTCATCCTGTTTCAGAATTCCTGAGATCACTAAATTGTTTAATTTTTCTTCTTGGTCTCTTTGACTTTGTTTTATGAAATCCATGTCTGTTTTCAGCTGTAGATTTTCCACCTCAAGTTTTTTGATACGTTTAGTCTGTGTTTCATCATTCTGTTTCAGTTCTTCATATTGTTTTGACATAAAATCTACGGAAGATTTTAATTCCTTTAACTGTGTTTCTGAACTTTTCTGTGAGTCCGAGATTTTTTGCGAAATATCAGCGAACTTTTGCTCAAGGTATTTTTGTAGTGCAGGATCCATGTTTTTTAGTTTACTTTGTTTCGCTTCCTTTTTTGCATCTAAGGTTGAACTAAATATTGTCTTTTGTGAAGGAGTTGTATTTCTACTAGCAGATGACTTTTTACATTTACAACTCTTTAACACAGACTTCTTTTCTAAAAGGACCCTTGCTTTCTTTGCGCAGCTCGGATGGTATGGTGCGTTGCAATAGGCACAGTAGTGGATTACTTTAGAGACTTCCCCTGGACAACCTGCACATTTCTTTTTAACCTTTAGTCCTTTTTCGCCGTATCCTACAGGATCCGACTTACTACGTATTCTTCTATCTGGCACTCCTAGTAGCATGCTTAGCCATAAAGCCCTTCTTCTTGTCTGAATCAGACACAGTACATACGATCAACTATAACTTCACAGTTTCAAAACCTTAACATTTTCAAAAATATTATCAATTTTCACATGGTTATTTTTATCTTTTGTCACTTAAAAAAAGACATTTTTTTTCTCCCAATTTACACCTTTAATTTGCGTGGACACTTGCAAAAACGTCATCTAACCTGACTCTTTTATCATTTTTAGATTTAAAATTCATATTGTTTCTCAAATCAAGAAAACATTTCCATTTTCAGAGATTTAGTCTGTATCCTCACTTAAAGCTCACAAATTGGGAAATTAAAAACTCGAAATTCACTTTGAAATTGGTGAAAAACGAACCAGCTCACGCACGCACGTCCGATCGAAATGAAGCGCATACCAATTTTGTATGCATTACATTATTAATGTACAAATTACCATATGATTTAATTTAAAATCGCTAAAGATATAGCACGTCAAAGTATAGGCATTCAAAAATGTGCATTAACATGTTAAATATAAACATTTGACTACGATTTTCTTTATCGAATTTGAATTAGAAACAAAAACGAGTATTTTTTATCTTTTGAAACTTTTTGATAAAATTGCTTGCTCTAAAGAAAAATAACTTCCTATTCTGACTCTGAATTGTTGTACTTCCGTAATCTATGTTTTCTCGAAATTGATCCCTGTTCCAAAAAATTTAATATTATAAAAAAAACGAACCTCTTAGAGTAGTCCAACTATTTTTTTAAACTTTTTGCTGTGGAATCAATATATTTACAAAAATAAGCACAATTTTATTTTTGCAAATTTTTCAATGTAATTGTTAATATTTTATGCTAGCAATTGACCGAATTAAAAAATGATACAGGAAATTTCTCTTGATAAATGGGTTTCCCATAACCGATGCTTATGTTCGAAGTTTTACTTATTGATTGTTTTAATTATTTTTTACGCACAGAGAAAAGATTTTTTTAATTTAACGTATCGATTCTTGAACTTTTTGGCTTTAATTCAAAATAAAAATTTGCTTAATTTGAAGTAATATTGTTTTTCTTCTTCTTTGCCTCAAAGAAATTATTGATGTAATACGATTTCTTTGATTTAAAGAAATATTCTCTGGACTCAAATAAAGCACTGGACAAAATTTGAGAAATAATTAGTTTAATGTCATTGTTTCGAACCAAGAAAGTTATTTCTTAAAAAAAATATTTTCTGAATTTGTAAGTCAAAATGCAGTCAAACCCTAACTAACAAAACTTTACTTTTATATAAAATTGATACTGGTAAGGGATCGATTATTTCCCTACAGTGATTGTTTTATTTTAACACTTAAAATTGAAGTGTGTGGTACGGCTTTGAAGGAAACTGCTTTGAAGGAATTTTGAAACTATTATATAAACAGTTGAAGGAAAGTAAAAGTACAGAGTTTACCAGCATGAGAAACAGCAAAGGTGAAATGCTGTATGATATAGACGGGATAGTAGACGCTTTAAAAGATTCTTTTAAAGAATTATTAGGAGGTGGAGATATAGGGCAACAGAACTGCGACATAGAACACGATGCATTAGAAAACCCAATTGAAAAAGTCTGTGTCACTGAGGTTAGAGATATAATTAAGAACTTAAAAAACGGTAAGGCTGCTGGCGTAGACAGTATTAGCGCTGAAATACTTAAATACGGTGGCGAATACATACCTCACAGGTTGTGCGAATTGATAAATTTATGTATCGAAATGAGAGAAGTCCCAGACGATTGGAGAAAAGCGATTATCGTACCAATATACAAAAGAAAGGGAGATAAAAGTAATTGCAGTAATTACAGAGGTATCAGCTTACTAAGTACCGTAAGTAAAATATACTCAAAAATTCTCATTCGTAGAGTACTGAAAATTACAGAAGAAAAGATATGGGAAGTCCAAAGTGGATTTATGCCAGGAAGATCATGTACAGATCAGATATTTAGTTTAATACTGATCACAGAAAAAAGCTTAAGAGTAGGAAAGAAAGTTTTCTGTGCATTTGTTGACCTAGAAAAAGCATTTGACAAGGTAAATAGAAGTAAACTTTGGGAAGTCCTTAAAGAGTACGGAGTCAATGGATGGCTCCTACAAGCAATAAAATCAATATATACAGGTAGTAAAGCGAGTGTAAGAGTAAATGGGAAACTGAGTGACTGGTTCGATATTATGCAAGGCGTAAAACAAGGATGCGTTATGTCCTCATGGCTATTTATCATATTTATGGATAAGTGTCTATGAATGGCCCTCTTCGACGAAGAAGGTGTAGATCTCGAAACAGTGAAGGCACGTGGGTTAGCTTTAGCAGATGACAAGATTATTATGGCAGAATCAATCGAGGACTTGCAAAGAATGTTGAATAAACTTAATACAACCATGAAGAACATGTGCCTTAAAATTAATGCAAATAAAACAAAAATCTTGGTGTTTGAGGGAAAAACTGAGAAAACAATGTGCGACATTGTCCTAAATGATGAGAGATTAGAACAAGTTGACAAGTACGTATATCTGGGTAGCCTATTCACTAGCGACGGAAAAATAGATGGGGAGTTAGATAGGCGCATAAATAAGGGTAAGCAGGTTATCGGTAGAGCAGGGTACATTCTCAGAAATAAAAACATATCAAAAAAAGCTAAAATGGCCATACATAATTCTATATTCGTACCGACTGTACTATACGGTAGCGAGACATGGACCTGCCAAGAGAAGGACAGGAGTAAAATTAACGCGATTGGCATGAAACCTCTTCGCACAATATGCGGAAAAACACTGATGGACAAATTCGAAACGAGATAATCCTCAAAGAATTTGGTGCAAAAGAGACAATAGTTGACACATGGGAAAGAAATCAGTTAAGATGGTTCGGACATGTTGAAAGAATGAAAGATGAACGACTAACGAAACAAGTGTATAAAGGTAAAGTAAATGGCAGAATGCCCAGAGGTAGACCGCCAAAAGAATGGTTAGAATCTGTGAATGAGACACTAATCCGAAGAGACATAAGAAGCCATAGAAACACGAGAGCTTGCATAAAAAAATGCATGGACGTGAAGGAAGCTAGAGTAGTATGCCAGGACAGAAAAGTGTGGCGACAAATAGTTTGTAAGCAGAGTGACAGTAGAATGAATGACGCCTGAAACAAAGACCTTGGATACTAATGGGCCCAAGTGGAGAACCATACATAACAATTTTGTGAGGCTCTTCAGTTGGGGTGATCGCTAGAGAGATTGATCAGCAACCTGGGTCGGAGCAGTGTTGCGGAATGAACGTGTCATTTGAATAAATAACACGAGAATTCCAGATCAATCTAAAATATCTATACCTAACACCTATATACCTATCTACATATGTACCCACCATACACACTACCTTTTTCCAACCGAGCAAGTAACGCCTACCCCGAAAGGGAAATGGCTTAATGGTATCATTAAATTAAACCTTTTGCTTAGCCGCACTCAGAGAAAATATTAAGTTCATTCAACAAAACAGTTTGTTCAACCAACTTTGTTTATTGAAAGTGAAAAAATTGGTCAGTGCAAATAAACCTTTGGTTATTTTAAAAAAACACAACCAATTATATATATACGATTAAGCCATTTCCCTTTCAGGGTAGGCGTGACACTACTCCATTCGGGTAGTGTTTCTAGGTGGATAGTTTTCTTGTAGTTATAAATAACTATAAGTTTGGGCTCACGACACATCAATTAATTAGGTTAATTCAAAGTAATTATTTATTTGAGCATGTTTAGTTGATTCAACCAAATAAATGTGTTGAGCGAAATATATTAATAATTAGAAAATGATTTGGTTAAAGTAACGAAATCATTTGGTTTATTCAACCAATTCTTCCATTACCTACACTAAACATACCGAAACATATGACGTCAGCCAAGTGGCCAGTTTGTGCGCCGAAAAGTTTCGCATCGTGCGCAGTGTCGTGAATTTGTGGGAAAAAATTAGTGATACAAACTAGACACTAACAGTGTCCACTTTATTAAAAAACTGGGATCTGCAACATTATGCAGAACATTTTGAACGTAAGTACAGCCTTTAGTTCGCAGTGTTCACACATGCGCAGACAATCTAAACTCAAAATCCACCAGTGATGAAAGAACTCCACACAAATGTATGGATCAACCAAAATATTTGGTTGGATCAACTAACATATTTGGTTGGATCAACCAAAATATTCATTATAATCAACCAAACTTTATTAACCAAGAAATTTCGTTGAATCAACCAAATATTTGATTGACCATATAGCAATGTATTTATTTATTTGATCCAACCAAATTTTTGTTAAATCAACCAAACTTTTTCCTGAGTGCACCATCTACTTATTAGAGTATTACTCTTATTTCAAATTTATGTTTCAATAACACTCATAGAAAGTTTGAGCATCTAAATATAATTATTTAATTTGCTGTATTTCAGTACGGCTACGCATTTGAATAATATTCCGTTAGAATATAAATAAAAGCTTTGCATATTTAATTTCATTATTTGGTCAAGCCAAACAATATAATCATTGACATGAACACATTTTTTGAATATAAAGTTTTGGTTGTATAAAGCAAAATACTGTTTTATTAAAAAAAAGGTTTTCGTTAAAACAACAAACTATTTCTTTGATTCAAATAAAAAAAGTAACCAAGGGATTTCTTTAATGAATTAAAGAAAATCTTGTCTGGGTGAAGATGGGTATTTTTAATGAATAATTTAATTATTCAATGACAGTATACATTTTTATTCACTTAGTTATTTAATGGCTATTGTCTAGTTGCTAGTATTATGGATTTTTCCGTAAGATTAACCGCAAGACTAAGTTCAGAGAAAATAAAGAGCCATATGTATAATACCCGAAAAACTCCTGTGTGACAATTTCTAGTAAAATTGGTTTATTTTTACAATTATGATCAGCCATATTGAATTCACTATTTTTAATTTTGATATTTTGACTTCGAATTTGAAATCAGCGACCCGAAAAACACACCTGTAGCAATGTTTAGACAAATCGTTTATTTACATTACTATCCGCCATATTGAATTCGCCATTTTGAATTTTGACATTTTCGAGTTTGTATTTTAAATCGGCGACCCGAAAAACACTTTTTTTTTTATTATTATACCATTCAGCCATTTCCCTTTCGGGGTAGGCGTGACTCGCTTGGTTGGAAAATAGTAATGTGGGGAAGGAGGTATAGATTTTTTAGATTGATCTAGAATTTTCGTTTTATTTATTTGAATAACACGTTCGTTCCGCAACACTGCTCCGACCCAGGTTGCTGATCAATCTCTCTAGCGATCACCCCAAGTGAAGAGCCTCACAAGGTTGTTATGCGAGGTTCCCCACTCGGGGCCATTAGTATACAAGGTCTTTTGTTTCAGGCGTCATTCACTCTACTGACATTCTTTTTATAAACTATTTGTCGCCACACTTTCTGTCCTGGCATACTTCTCTAGCTTTCTTCACGTCCATGCATTTTTTCATGCAAGCTCTCCAGACGCATGAATATACCCCAAATTCCATATTACCTAAGTTTCATTTGACAGAAAATCCAGTTGCCGAACAATGATTTATTATAATTTTTATTTTGTCGAATTGTCAACTCACATAACCTCTATTTGCCCTAACTACCAATTATCATAATTTCTATTGTACCGAATTCTCATTTGGCATAGTTTTCGTATTTTCGAATTTTTATTCACCATAATCTTTATTTAAGTACGAATCTGCATTATCATCGGAGAAGGTAATTATCGAT
>CAKNYM010013053.1:0-20131 GCA_932195095.1 Andricus curvator | reverse complement strand
AAGGCCCGCAGTGAGAGCCGAAACGTAGAAAATAAAACGATTTTTTCAACAACTGTAATCGTTTCTTATGTTTTTTATTGATTGGACCGTAGGACCGAAGAAAGATAGGTTTTTAAACTTTCAAATTTTGAATTATATCAACGGTCGAAGAAAAGGAAGGAGAAACAACTTGGGATCTCGCTCCAAAAAGTTGGTTTAGATAATTATATCTGTCAAGGTCAGTAACGTTTTGGAAGGATGGGTTACTTGGGGTATATTGCGAACAAGTACGGCCAAAGCATTAGATTGGAACTTGGAAACTGGATAAACGTCCAAAGAAGATTAGTTCATCTTAAAGAGCAACGCACCTTCTTAATAAGATGCCGAAAAGAAACCTTAATTCCAGAACATATTTAAAATCACACAAATAAATTTTAATTAAATAATTTACACTATAAAGTTTTACCTACCGTAAGACCGAAGAAAGATAAGTTTTTAAACTTTCAAATTTTGAAATATTTGTAAATCATGCATTTAAAGAATCTGTAGGTCAAAATTATTATATTAACATACATCGTGTGGGATTTTCTTTAAAAAATAGGTCAATACAAATTTAAATTAATATTTAAATTAATATTAGGCCTTTTATTGTACCTTGTGTCGCATTTACAAAAATTTAATTTGTTTATTTTCAATGTTAGTTTTCAGGATTAAAACAATAAATGCACATCCTATCAACCAATTGTTCGAAGCAAATTTATAGATATAATTTAGGCGAACACTTCTGTTAATTAACATTTTATTGTACCTTGTGCTGTTTAAAAAAAAAAAATGTTATATTGTTCATGATTAAAACAAAAAATACGAGTCCTATCGAAAAATAATTTATAACAAATTTGTAGATTTTCTTTGAGTAAACAACTTTTGTCTATTTTTTTCATATATTGTGACGTTTTTCCAAATATATTTTTTTTCTATTTTTAATTTTATTTTTTACGATTATAATAAAAACTACTTGTCCTATTGAAAAATAATTCTTCCAAGATCTGAACCTGGAACAAATAAATCGTAATAATTTGAAATTGTAAAATCATTAGTAAATCCATTGTTCAAGTATAGGAAATTTTTGAATGTTCAAAACTTATTGCTTCTAAGTTCAGACTTCTAATTTCAAGATATTTTCTGTAAAACTTAATACGGTAATTTGCCCGGAATTTGAAAAAGAAATTTATCTATGCAAAGTGTAAAATTTTTTTATAAAGTTGGAAAATGCACTGCCAGTTTTTAGAAAATTGAAATCGCAATCATCAATAATTAATGGATATTTTGATTACGATTACTAATTTTCCTAGGATTCACTTCATATGGACGATGAAATTCTCAGTCTCATTATTCAGTTTACCAGAGTGAAAAATCATTGCGCGTGGAGTTCGTCTACGCTGAAATTATTTTAATAAACGTGTCAAAAAAGACATAGTTTCAAAGAGAAAAGTTTTTTGAGCAATCTTAATATTTTGAAATCTTGTGTTAAACTATTTGCTCCACTACTTACCAAATCTAGAAAAGTTTTCCTTATAATTTGAAGGAAAAAAAACATAAAATCAAAAGTAAATCCTACTCCTTAAATCTGAATAAAGAGCACGATAAAACATTATGTAACTGCTGAGTATTCCTACAAAATATTTACTCGTACAATAGAAATTTTCGGATGCTAAAAGTGCAAAATTCGTCTTTAACCTTCATTTCCTATAAGTCCCAAATTCAGATTCTATCACGGAGTAATAATGAGACCGATCTCCGTACATGCGTTCTGACTTCGGTAGCTGCACCTTTATTGCCAAGCGCATGCATTTCGAGTCACATTCTAGAATATTCGCGCACGCGCACTGTGATCTGCTATCTCGTTTTCTCCATCGAGAAGCGTGCGAGTGAGCGCCAGTGTTTCCATGTCAACTATGCACGTGCATGACAACAATTACAGCAATTGAGAATTGAGGTTATATAAATTGTTTGCAACTTGGCCAACGTTTTTGCGAAGACAAGTAATCTTAACTGTTGGAAAATTAAATATCGAAGTGGTAAAAATGGCGTGTTGTGTTCCCAAGTGCCAAACATCCTACTGAACCAAAAGTATATGAGGAATAACTATGTTGACACGGTTTACACCTAGCACGGTATGCAAATAGGGTAAATGTACCAGTTGTCGGACCAACAGCGTTACTCTCGCATTTAAGTTGTTGTAGACACGTCATTTCTGCATTTTTTCTAACAAATGTTCGCATTTTTTAACTTTGTGCGTACTGTTAAGGTTATTTTTGGCACTTATTTATAAGTTAACGTAGATTTTGGAAGAAAAAGAATTTTTCTCGGAAAAAGCTTAAGAACACACCAGTGGTCGGACAAGATTTTTAGTGTTCGGACAGCATGCATCTAATAGTCGGACAGCATGCATCTAATAGTCGGACAGCATTTTTAGGTTTCGAAATTCTTTATTAAAAAATAATTGACCTAATAACATGTTACTTCAAAATACTAAGAGTTAAAATAATTTAGTAGAAATGCTTTTAATACTAAATCGAATTAATTTTATTGATTATTTTTTTCACAGACTTGTTTAGGTTAGTTCTACTGCATGCGAATGTTTTAAATGAGACTTATAAATGAATGATTTGCTAAATTTATTAGGATCAATTTTTTCACTCAAAAGTCACTAAGTATTTCTGTGGAGAAGAATAATCTTGTAAACTAATATTATACTATACTAATATTACTTTTTTGTCTCTACATAGTAAAATTATCATCCTTTTGTGGCTTACGGCCTTGTGGAGCTCACTGTCCTAAATGATTTATTTATTGTTTAAAAGAAAAAATAATTTAACTTATTCGATATCCATACAAATTTTGATTAGATTTAACATAAATCTCGTTATTTTTATTTCTAAAATACTTCATAGACAAAATATTTCACGAAAGTTAACTTGTACCTAAGGTTAGAGAGGTTAGAATTTCAAGAAAATGTTTATACGTAACACCGCTCTTACAAACATTATTCTTCTTCACTATTTCAAATAGTTTTCACTGGGATCAAATAATGATCAAAACTCTTTTTTATAATACTTATGCCTATGTTTTATTTCTGAGAAGAACATGGCCTGCTCTCCACATATTGACATCAGTTGTCCGAATTAAGAAGCACTGGTAGATGACGTTTGTGCCAGAGGTCGGACAGCCTGTTCGACTTCCAGCAAGTTTAAAAAATTCTGCACTTAAGTTCGGGCATATTAAAAATCTTCACATATACGGTATATAAATTTAAATTGCAAATAATTTAAAAAATTTTAAGTCTCTCACATTTGATAAATTCAGCCATTCAGGTTAAAACACAATTCAAATATGTCATAACTTCGATATTCCTGACACACAACATAGCGCACAACCCGAAAATGGCGATACACGGTGATCAGATTTCAAAATATTTTTAAGACAATGGAAGTAAAAATCATTCACAGGTTCTCTTTGCCTTTCGTGGTACAAGAAAGTATGCAAAATTCAAACCCCTATGTACTATTAATAATTATTGTTTATTGCACTATTTCTACTATGAAATACACGGTATTGTCCGACTTCTAGTATGTGTCCGGAGACTGGTGCTTTTACCCTATATCTTGTTTTCTGAAAATATAACAAAAAAGGCATAAAACTACAAACTACACAATAACTACAAAATCACAGAAATAAACAAGCACGTATATTGACAGTATTTACGGGAACGTGACCTCAGTTTTCACTTGTCAATCATCACGGCACTCACTCGCACGCTTCTCGTGGGAGAAAAAGAGATAGTATACCTCAGTGCGCATGCGCGACTAGTCTAGTGTGCTGGCTCGATACGTGAGCTTGGCAATAGAAGTGCAGTCAAAACTCGAGGCGCTTTGTACAGCATGATCTGTCTCCTTATTAGTACTCCGTGGATTCTATTAGATATACAATGGAATATAAAAGAATCTGACGTTGCATCTTATAACAAATGAAGGTTAACAATGAATCGAGGACTTTTGGCCTTGCGCAGATTAAGAAAAGAGACTCGAAGGGGGGTGGATGTCGAAAAATATTATACACATAGAGAGCTATGACCAATTAAATTCACCAATTGTATACACCGGATTAATTGCATTTCTTTCAAATTAAATTTCATCATTAAATTTTATATATTTTTGTAGAAGGCAGTCGCCGGTTTCGCCACCCTGTAGATCCGCGCCTGCTTTTGGCTTCCCAAAAATTTCTATTGCACAAGTAAATATTTTTTATAAATACTCAGCCATTACGAAATACTTAATTCTGCTTTGAATTTAGATTATAGGAGTAGGATTCACTCTTGATTGTACGATTTTTACCAATTTGTAGGAACACTTTTCTAGATTTGGATAAGTGTGAACTCAAGATTTAAAAACGTTCATTTTCCTAAAAAAAAAACTTATCTTTGAAGCTAAATATTTTTGACCCGTTCATTAAAATAATTTCAACGCAGACGGATTAGAGGCAAAATTACCTAACCTTGAGAATTATTTTACTCGCAAAGTCGCCTGAATTCACTTGTTTTAAGATACATTCCATACTACACAACATTTTATACAAAATAACTTTTTTTTTAATTTGGTGAAAAAAAATAAAAATGAAAAACGTCAGGTCTTCTATGGCGCGGCGCGGCTTAGTAAGGCAAATGAAAGTTTCTATGGAAAAAATAATTTTCATCCGATTTGAAATTTATGTTTGAATGAAACTTAATAAAATTCTGCATATACAGAGTTTACATTCGATTTTTCAATAATGGTTTTTAGTACTTTTTTATTTCATAAACAAAATGACAACAAAAATGTTTGACTTTTGAAGAATACCGTTCGTTATGATTGATGAAATATTAATATTCATTCAAAAAGATCTAGAATCAATGACACAACTATATAGAAATGTTTTTCAGTAGAACTGTAGAAGTTTGAACATTAATTTCATTCTTTATAGAGTTAATTTTTTCAACATAACTAACTATAAATATCTAAATTTTAACCGTTGTTAGAACTCTTGGAGAATGACTAACAATTAGTATTGTTATTGACAATTTTATAAATGAAGTTTTCTCGTATTATCTTATCTCATAAAATAAAAATCCATTTTTCTTGTTGGAATCAACTGCCAATGACTTATTGCCATCACATTTAGTCAATTGATAATGTATACCATTAAGCTATTTCCCTTTCAGGGTAGTCATTATTTACCAAAAATTTTCTATCATTAAAATTATAATGATTTTTAAAGCAAGTAACGTTTGTAGACAAATAATGATCAACAATATCAAGGCCAATAATCAATTGATACGAGGAACCTTGCGCGTTTTACGAGCTTCTCTTATAATGAAAAATAATAATTTATTTACTACACTCTAAGAAAAAGTCTATTAACAGTGAAATTACGTTCCTTTCAGAATGCGTCCTTTGAAATTAAGCAGAGTTCTTTTGTCCGTCAATAGAATCGTTTCACTGTTCAAAGACTTATCCGTTAAATGCAAAACGAAAGTAGTTTTACTGATAAACGATTTCTTTTGACTTTGAAAAGAATTCCTTTAACTATTAAAGGATTTCATTTGTTGGCTAGCGGAGAAAGTGCACCTGCGCATGAGTGAATTCTTTCACTACACGATTCATTTATTACTTGATGAAGTGAGTGGGAAAACGAGCGAAATGATGTCGAAAATGGATTACTTCGAAAAATTAGGAATCCCAGATTGTGATGCAAAAACTTTGGAAGGTACGTGTACTGTAAGAACAATTTTTGATCCGCATAACCTAACTTTTCATTGATTTTTACGCTTTTGACAATCGAAGTATAAATTTATTTTTTTTATTGCTTTTGACAATCGAAAGTACGTAAGACGTTCTTTATGAAATGATTTTGTAAAGCATCGATTTTATATCGATTTTATATTTACATTCGCCAAAGTTCGGCTTTTGTACATTTGTTGCACGTAATATCATGCAATAAATTTTCTTTTAACGTTCAAATTATTCTTTCTTTTGACCGACAATAGATTTCACTTCAAGATCAAAGGAAATCCTTTCACACTTAAAGGATAGCATTTGAAACGACAACCCTTTAACTGTGAAAGTATTTCCTCTCATGCCAATTTTGAATGGAAAATCCTTTAATAGTGAAAGGAATCGTTTGACAGTCAATAGTCTGTTTTTAGAGTGTACATAACAAATTATTTATTAATTTTTACATTCTCATTCTAATGAGAAGGTATTGGTTTTATGTAAAATTTGACATTTTCGGTTTTCATCAAATCTCCACGTTTTGAGACCCCTTTACCAAGGTGTCTGTATGTCTGTCTGTATCGTGTAGGCACGATAACTTTCGGAAGATTGATCAGATTGGATTGTGCTTTGGCACACTTTTTCATGGCCTACAAAGAAAGAACGAGTTCGTTAACCAGCTATTTTGGATGAAAATGCAAAAAGTGAGCACATTTTGAAAATTTTTTAGACCACTTTTTTTGAAGATTTGAAAATTCTATGTACGGTTATTAGTAGTACGCAAAATGACGAACAAAATATCCTAATGACTTTTCGTGATAAAAAAAAAATTACTGGAGTTATACCATTTTCAAAATTCCAAAAAACAAACGAAAATGAAAATTTCAAGCCGAAAAACGCACGATATGGAAAAAAGTCAGGAGAAGAAAAACGTTGCTTTTTGAACACCCTATGATATTTTCATAACAACTTTTTGAATTTTTTGAAAAATAAAAAATCCAAATTTTGATCGCACAAAAAAATAATGAAAAATCAAAAATTCCATTTTGCTGTCAAACTATGCAAGATACGAGAAAAGATCATTTCACCAAAATTGTGCACCTAAAAAAGGTCTACAAATTTGTTATAATTCACTTTTTGATATGACGCGTAGTTTTGGTTTTATTCATAAAAAAGAGCATTGAAAATAGAAAAATCAAATTTTTAGACGAATAACACGAGCTACGAAAAAAATGACAGGAACCAGATTTGTTCATCCAAGGAAGAGGTACAAATTTGTTGTGAATCATGTTTCGATAGGTTTGCGTAGTTTTTGTTTTATTCGTGAAAATAACATTGACAGTAAAAAAAAATCAAATTTTTGAAAAAAAAATGCAAGGTACGAAAACAGATAAATGAACAAAAATTGTGCATATAAAAAAAGATTTACAAACCTTTAATCAATTTTTGTTGTAAGAATATATTCAAAATGAAAAAATTAACTTTTTTGAAAAACAGCACAAGCTAAAATAAAATGTTAACTAATAAAATTTGTCGCCTAAATTATATCATTACTTTTCATTTGAAATCAAATACAAATTCAGTCATTTGTATATGAAGAACATATAACACGAAGCACAAAGTGCGCGATCAGTGTATTTCGCAGCGCGAAGCGCGAGGACCAAAACGCGCGCCGTAAGTGCGCTCAAACTTTTTTGTTTCTATCATACGATGCACAGAACCGAGCGTGGAACGCAAGGTTCAAATGATTTTCAAATCAAATATCGAGCGCGAAGCACGAGTGTCTGGATGAGAATGTGTTCCTTAAGGTCGATAGAACCTTGAGTAAATAAAGTTCCTTTTCAGTCTAAAATAAAAACAAATTTAACAATCACTTAATATGTAGAGGTTTTGATAATTTTATAATATTTGCAAACAAACGATGTATGCAGAATTTGATTAATTTTTATTTATAAACAAATTTCACATCGGATAAAAATTGTGGTTTGAAAATTAATTGGTCCACTCAAACTTTGATTTGCCCTACTGAGCCGCGCCGCGCGCCATAGAATACCTGTGGTTCAGATTATTGTCTCAGAAAACCAGTGCCGAACCCACTCTAATAGTTGCAGGACTTGTGTAACACACTTATTTCTTTCTCTGACAACAAAATTTTAAAAAAGGGAATTTTTTGGAAAATGCGTTTTTCATTTTTATTTTTTTATCATGAAACGTGTCTTAAAACAAGAAAATTCAAACGTCGAACAGTTAAATCAGTCAGTTAGAACCAAAGATATGTCATTGGCAAAAAATTTTCTCCAAAAACTCTAAATGCCACATCTCCGCCATTTCTTTTTAATGTTTAAAAAATTTTTAGTGGGATTTTTTTCACCATCAAGCAATCATATATCCTGAATTACAGCAAAATCCCATTCCGACACGGAAATTCCCGTGATCAGATGACGTGGACACCACCAATATATTTAATTCCTAATGTGTTCAATTATAATAACGATAAAAATATACATCCAATATAAGTAATCTATGTGCTTCCTTCATTCTGATATACAAATCAGGCTAATTATAGAAGTCCATCTATAAATCGGAATACTGTTTTCATCATCAGGAGAACCTGTTACAAATATAACCAAAAAGGTTTGAGCAAAATAATCTTAATAATATTACTATTAAAAGGAGCAGAGAAAATGGAATAGAACACTTACGAATTAGATACGATTACATGTCAAACTTGTTGTCATCTTTTGAAGTATATGCTTATGTTAAAATCAGACTGAAGTCTAGATCGTAGAGTAAATTAGTTAGTTGTATATTTAAAACCTAATTAGATTTCCAAAATAGAATTTGTATACGCAATTTTATGTAAAAATAGTAAAATATATATAAACTGGTCCGATAGAAATGAACAACAATTTTGTTGTTTTATTTTTTTCCTATATTGGTGTCTCGGACGTTAAAGATCTTGTATATCACCGATTTTTTCTCATATCCGCCACATCGTAACAATCTCGGTAATTCTTCAAGTAAATTTTTTTTTTCCGTAAAGTACATATATCATTGAAAAATGATAATTATTACATTATTTAGAAATTCAATTCACTCGCATTTCGGAAACAAAAATTGAAATCTATTTGCGAATCGCCCATATCCCACGTATCTCTAAAAACCTGTGTTTACTAGTATGGACACATTAAATGAAATCTAGGTAAGTTAACGAAGATTGTTTTTTGATGTTCTTACCCAAAGGACACTGATATATAACTCTGCGGTAACATTTATGAAACAGACAAGAACATGTTACGTACACTGAAAAAAAGGATTACTTGTACCAAGTGAATTTTACTTGGCTGGAGTAAGTGAAAGTCCTGTTTATTTTCAAAGAAATATTTTTTTGAGGCAAATAAAAATATGCACTTTGAATGAAAAAAAGAATTTCTTCCAACTAGACAAATGTTAATAGGATTAAGTTAACATTGTTTGATTCAAAAATACGACCTATTAATCGGAGGAAATATTTCTTTAAATCAAAGAAATATTAATTAAAAACAAAAATATACATTTTAAACCAAATAAATGACTCATTGTTCAAAATGAATGTGCCATAAATGGGAATGAATATTTCTTTGAGATGAGAATATGTGAATTGATGGAAAGAAATATCTTTCAAAGTCAAGCAAATATTTTATAGGCTCACAAAACTATTTCTTCGCATCAAATTTTTGAGTCTTTGAAGCAAAAAAATATCCCACTGATTCAAACAAATATTTCTTTGGCCTAAACCATGCGCGAGTGCAATAAAGTAGTTCGTACTTCAACTGTAGTACATATTTTCCTAAATAAACAAATGCATTCTTTCAGCTTAAATTATAATTAACATTGCTCTTATTATACATATTTAATTTAAACAACGCATATAATTTAAAATCTTGATGAACCTGAAACAGAAAAATTTGATGAAAAATCCACCTCCAGCAGGAATCGAACTTGGGTCCGTCGAGTGTCAAGTCCACAGCGATGACCACTACGCTGTCGCAACATGGCAATTATAAGGCGGAAAGCCGTACTTAACCCTCACCATAAATGCCAAAGAAATATTTCTTCAAATCAAAAACATGGATATTGAATTTAACAACATATTTCTTTGATCTAAAGAAGTATTCAATTGAAACAAATTATGCAAAATTATTGAATGTTTGATTTGAAAAAATAATTACTTCGTTGCAATAAATGATTATTTGTTATCAATAATTTAATTCTAGTAAGCAAATGAAATATTTCCTTCAACTGAAGAAATAAATATTTATGTAAACACAATATCTTGTTCATCTAAATAAATGCTTCATTGGTATAAATGCATGAACTCTTTGTAACAAATAAATATATTTTTAATTTAATTAATATTCTTTTGAATTAAATAATTATTACTTTGATTTGAATAAACTTAAAGACTTGATTCAAGTATGCACAATTAATTGATTCAAATGCGTCGAAATCAACTCAAAGAATCGAACTCATTGCATCAAATAAATATTTCCTTGAACGACTAATCAGATTTCAACGAATCTAGAACTTTGGAATGAAAGAAATGGTTTTTTTGAATATAAGAAATATTTGTTTGAATCAAGAAAATATAGCCAAAGAATTAATTTCTTTAGATCAACAAAAGATATGTGTCTGGTTTAAATAAAAATTACTACTATTAAAGAATATTTTCTTGATGCTAAGAAATAAGATTCAAGTAAATGCATTTTCTTGGTTCCAAAAATTCTTTTTTTCAGTGTAACTGGTTGATAAATGGATTAGATCAGGGTAAGAGTAATTTCGTTCCCAAATGGGAAATTGTTCTGCAACAGTGCCGTAACGAATATGTAACACTTTTACGATGTAAATTTGTTATGTGATCGATTCGTAACAGTAGTAGAGCTAGGCGGGCGCTGGCTCACTTGCCAACAGATGGCGCCACAGTCGCAAGTTACCGACACCAACAGATGGCGCCACCGACCAAAGGAGGGTTCTATTCCGTGCTAATTTACAGACTCCAACAGATGACGCCACCGACAAAGGGAGGGTTCTGTTCCGTTCTGAGTTACCGACAGTCGGTAAAACAGTGAGGTTGGTAATGCAGATTCCTACTTCTATAGGATTCTACAACCATTCGGTAAAACTGCGAGGTCGGTAATTTCAAGGATCTGTTCTATGCTAAGTAGATAAACCATTGAGAAAATTCTTAATAATAGATGGTAAAAGTTAGAATGCGATGTTATGCGTCTGAGTAAATAAATACTTAATTAACGTAAAAGGTATAAGATGACATACTTCAGACCAAATATAAAGACCTTGATGATGTTATGAAGATCCTTTAATCATCGATGTTTCGAGAGTCAAATGCTCTCCTCTTCAGGAAACAGGACTCCAAGTAATATAAAAGTCCTTTATTTTTTAAAAAATTGGCAGAAGCCAAAATGTCGTAGTCAAAAAAGATTCATGCTCTTACAAGATTCTCATCTCAATTTAGTTCTGTGAAGAAAATAATGAAATTGTAAATGAAGAATAACCATTTCATATACATAACGAAACATATACGAATGATAGATTACTTTAGTAGATTACTTTCCACTAGAACTAAAGAACATAACGATAATTTTAGACACAATCCTAAGAACCATAAAGTTATTGCAAAACATCAGGTTGAAACTGGTCATTAATTTGACTGGGAACATGGATTGGTTTTACACCATAAACCTAATGAGTTTAAAAGACTTGTAGCGGATGTGTTCTTTATTAAGAATGAGGGTGATAATTGTTTAAATATAAAAACTGATCTGAATAATTTTAGTCCATTATACAACCTAATACTAGATTCTTTAATTTAAGATCCGATGTTTTTCCTTAAGCATACTTTTATCATAATTTCATTATTATTGTTACAATTTTAGTAGTTGTTAATTTGATATTAACAAACTGTTCTACCAATAATTTGTTACTTAGACTTTATAAAAAAACAAATTTACAATTTTTAATTAGAATTAAGGAACCTGATATTTCTGACTTACTACGTCACTGCACTTTTATGTTTCTATTACTTCATGCTCTTACCTGCATTCAATGATGTTAATTCTTTAATCTTTTTTTCCTTTATTCTTTTTCTCAACCTTATTTTTTCATTCGTATATGTTTTGTTATGTATAGGAAATGGTTTTTCTTCATTTACAATTTCATTATTTTCTTCACAGAACTAAATTGAGATGAGAATCTTGTAAGAGCATGAATCTTTTTTGACTACGACATTTTGGCTTCTGCCAATTTTTTAAAAAATAAAGGACTTTTATATGACTTGGATTCCTGTTTCCTGAAGAGGAGAACATTTGACTCTTGGTCTGAAGTATGTCATCTTATACCTTTTACGTTAATTAAACCATTGAGGTTGGTAACGGTGATTCCTGCTGAGTTAACATTATAAGGTTCTGTTCCGTGCTAAGTGGTCATTGATCGGTAAAACAGTTTATTACCATCAGTCGGTAAAGCAGGTAAGTCGGTAATTTTTATATTATCATTTTACCACCGGTAGGTAAGGTGGGGAACTATGTTACCATCAGTCGGTAAAACAGGGAGGTCGGTAACTTTTTATATTATCACTTTACCATAGGTTGGTAAAGCAGGGGCCGTCGATAATGCACATCTCCAGCCACAGACGGAGCGTCAGTCGCTATATCAGGAGCCTACCTTATCAATCGGGTGTAAATAACTGATGACATCACTCAGTACTTTCTGCCGGCACTGATGTCAACAGTCGGTAATGCATTTATTGGCCGTTAAATTGATTCTCATTCTGCCCGTACCTTACCGACATACTGTGTGTCGCCCCAGTGCGTCCTGCACGCGCGCGCTGGTATTCCGTCGACGTCCGCGGATGTTCCTCTGTTTCTACAAGTGTCATGCGTCTACCTTATATACAAAAGATGTTTGAGATTTCCTGCGCTGTTACAAGTAGCCTACATTTTATCAATTTAAATTTCCCCGCGCTTCAACCCATTAACTGGCGAATCAGTTTAAATCTTAGAAAAATTAAGTAAATGAAAAAAAAAAAAAAAAAAAATCTTACGCTTCAGTCGCTATATCAGGAGCCTAACTTATCAATCGGCTGTAAGTAACTGATGACGTCACTCAGTACATTCTTTCAGCACTAATATCAATTTTATCAACATTCGATAATAGATTTATCGGCCGTTGAATTGATTCTCAGTCTGTCCATACCTTACCGACAAACTGCCGATGCCTGAAGTCAATCGGACCTCTCTTTCTACTATGTGAGATAGACAACGGTACTCATGAGAATTCAAAACGAAGTTTTCAAAATGTCTCTCTTTCTATCGTTTGAGTTAGACAGAGCGAGTCCGATGGTATTCGAACAACAATTCATACTTATAACTTCAACTAATTAAAAAATATAAAGAAGAATGGTTAAGCATTAAAATTTGATTGATTTACTTTTCAATGTTCACATTTTATTTAACATTATTTTAAATTACTGGGACACTGATGCCTACAGTCGATCGGACCTCTCTTTCTACCATGTGAGATAGACAACGAGATGCATGAGAACTCGAAACAAAGGTTTCAAACGTCTCTCTCTCTCTATTGTGTGAGTTGAACAGAAAGGTTCCGATGGTGTTCGAACAACAATGCGTACTTATCGTTTCGAAACTGAGAGGTCTGCTCCAAATAGTGGAACAAGATTTCGGTAATCTACCTTACTAGCATCGACATGGTACTCTGCGCATGCGAAATCCAATATTGCAGCTTGGATCAACCTACATTTTATCAATTCGAATTTCGCGCGCTCAGACTTTATGGCTATTGTGAAGGAATTAATTCATAAAAACGAATCAATTTTTAAAAAAAGTGAGGTGTAGTGCATGTCCGCCATCTTGGAAAGTACCTAACTGGGTTTTCAACGCATTATATATCGAAAACTCGACAATTATGCGTAACTGGCAAACCCTGTGGTGCACGCATCCAGTCTTATCGCTCAATGCATGGTCTTTTGCGCATGCGCAGTATGAAATTTCTGCCATAATCGAAAGTTACTAATTAGAGTTATTTAAAACTTATAACTAATGAAACTATAATAAAAATAATTAAATTAGGCTGAAACTAATTAAACCAAAATAAAGCTAATTAAATTAAGGTAAAAATAATTAAAACAAGATAAAAATCATTGAATTAAGTAAAAATTATTAAACTGAGAAAAAACCAATTTTAAATAAAGATAATTAATAACTTGAATAATTAAATAATAAGCTAATTAATTTATTGACTTACTCTAACAGGATAGCGAATTAGGATTAAATACATATAGCTTTATTGGTTTAATATACATTTTTATTCAACAACAATCTTAAACTAGTTTTAATGGATCACATTCATTATAAAAAAAAAATATCTTGACCTAGATTTATAAAAGTATTCATTAATATATTACATGTTTTTTACCCAATTTTCTAATAATTGCTTGACACACAGGGCTTTGTAGCGAATGGTTACTATTAATCCAAAATTGAAGCTCATACACAAGATCCTTTGGATCCGTATGAAGCAATATACGACGTTCAAGATAGGATAGCTCCTCCTCCTCATTATGATCCTCCTCCTCCACCTCATTATCCTCCTCCTTCTCCTCGTCGTCGTCGTCGTCGTCGTCGTCGTCGTCCTCCTCCTCCTCCTCCTCCTCCTCCTCCTCCTCCTCCTCCTCCTCCTCCCCCTCCTCCTCCTCATTATTCTCCTCCTCCTCATTATCATCATCATTATCCTCCTCCTCCTCATCTATCTCTTCCTCATTCATTTTCTCTTCTTCCATCTCTTGTTCATCTATCTCCTCTTCATCCATCTTCTCATAATTTAGCTTATCTTCTTTACTATCTTCACTATCTATCTCATGCTTCTCAGTAACATTCTCCTCCTTGTCTTTCGACGCATGTTGATCCATATGCTCATCATTATTCATCATAACTTTCACATTGTGCCTCAATTTTTTGCTTGAAGCGTCTTCATTGAGAGTCTCAAAACTTAAATTCTTTTTCCCATTGAAAGTTGAATCATACGTACGTGTTATTCCGGTACATATTTGGTTTCGTACCTTGGGTCATGACAACTTCATTCTTTCTGGCATTACATTTTCTTTGAGAGCAGCACACTTTTGCTTTAGGACTTGACGCAGCTCTGCAATAACTGAACTATTACTATCATCAGTTTCATCATTGTGCTTGATGTCACTTTGAATCATTTTCGGAATATCATGAGACAATTTTAGGGGAACAAATTCATAGCTTTCAGATTTATCATAGCTATTCATGTGGGAAGAGAGATTCTGTGCATTTTTGCATGAGTACATCTGATGTCTCTTCAAGTTATCTAGTCGCGAAAAAACTCTTAAACAATTTTGACAAGTAGAAGCCATCTTAAGACTGTGCAAAGATAAACTGAGAATTATGTCCAAACACGTAAACGCCCATTTCAATACTGACGTTTTATTCATCCGCACTCTCTTAATAAATGATTTGAGCCTCCCGCAATTCTTTAATTATGGAAAGTATTTCATTACTGTGACTTGGATTGTCTGCTGCTTGTGATGCCAACAGTAAACGAAGACGATCGACTAGTTCATTTGGATCATCCCAATAAATGTAGTCTGGTATTGAGTCTTTCCTTGCTATCATGAGGTTGGGTAGTAAACTCATTAATCGTTTCTTTTTCTTTAATGGACCTCCAGTTGTTGATAATCGTTTATGTGGAAAAAGTTTTACTATAATATTTTTATATTTTGCAGTATTGTTTGAGCGAATAGGTGAAGTAGGAATATAATTCTTCTTATGTGCATTTGTAGCTATAAGAATTTCTTCATAGTTCTTTAGATCATCAGGGCTCATATACATTTCATCAGGTTTTTGCTTAAGTAAAAGTTCCAATAAACCAGTGGTTTTCATGTAAAGTCTTTCACCAATCTTGATATATTCTCCAGCAAAGCTAATAGGTGTATCACCAATCATCAGCGAACCATCACTAAGTTTTCGTACATCATAAACCATATCCAAATATTTTTTTCTATTTTTATTTAATAGTCCAATAAATTTATTCAACTTGTCACGATTTTCAATTGGTTCATCATTTTCTTCAATCATTGTTTTATCATGCTCCTGATCACCATCATCACTATCACCACCGGCAGTCATGAAAGAGAGATCATTTTCTTCTTCTATGTCTTCATCTTTTTCAATTTTATTTTTCATTAATTTATTTTGTTTGATTGATATATCTGATATATCTACTAGCTTTTGTAGTGGTGTGACTATATGTTTAAAAGTATCTCTCAAAATACTTCCGGTAGCTTCTTTAACCAACTTGAACGTACGATATTTTCGTAGAATTTTATCACTAGCTTCTGGTATTTGACTCAGCATATCTCGTTCCTTTTGAAACATGTTGATGCGTTTGTGTCTCAGACTATACTGACTTAGTCACAATCAAGGACTCTTAATTATAGGAGAAGGATGAGGAGGAGAAGGAGGAGGAGGATAATGATGATAATGAGGAGGAGGAGGATGAAGATGATTATAATGAGGAGCAGGAGCTATCCTAATCATTGATTACTTTTTCCAGGAATTGGTACTTGGGTTGTTGCAAAGATTTTGAGTGAAGATAAATATTATCAAATCTGAGACCATTTGGGTGTAGAATTAAGGAAAGCAGTGCATTCGTTTTAGCACAAATTGATGGACCACAAAAAACTGCACGAAACCCAGTTAGGTACTTTCCAAGATTGCGGACATGCACTAAACCTCACTTTTTTTTTTAAATTGATTCGTTTTTATGAATTAATTCCTTCACAATAGCCATAAAGTCTGAGCGCGCGAAATTCGAATTGATAAAATGTAGGTTGATCCAAGCTGCAGTATTGGATTGCGCATGCGCAGAGTACCATGTAGATGCTAGTAAGGTAGATTACCGAAATCTTCTTCCACTATTTGGAACAGACCTCTCAGTTTCGAAACGATAAGTATGCATTGTTGTTCGAACACCATCGGAACCTCTCTGTCCAACTCACACAATAGAGAGAGAGACGTTTGAAACCTTTGTTTCGAGTTCTCATGCATCTCGTTGTCTGTCTCACATGGTGGAAAGAGAGGTCCGATCGACTGTAGGCATCAGTGTCCCAGTAATTTAAAATAATGTTAAATAAAATGTGAAAATTGAAAAGAAAAACAATCAAATTTTAATGTTTAACCATTGTTCTTTATATTTTTTAATAGTTCAAGTTATAAGTATGAATTGTTGTTCGAAAACCATCGGACTCTCTCTGTCTAACTCAAACGATAGAAAGAGAGACGTTTTGAAAACTTCGTTGTGAATTCTCATGAGTACCGTTGCCTATCTCACATAGTAGAAAGAGAGGTCCGATTGACTTCAGGCATCGGCAGTTTGTCGGTAAGGTATGGACAGACTGAGAATCAATTCAACGGCCGATAAATCTATTATCGACTGTTGATAAAATTGATATTAGTGCTGAAAGAATGTACTGAGTGACGTCATCAGTTACTTGCAACCGATTGATAAGTTAGGCTCCTGATATAGCGACTGACGCTCCGTCTGTGGCTGGAGATGTGCATTATTGACGGCCCCTGTTTTACCAACCTATGCTAAAATGATAATATAAAAAGTTACCGACCTCTCTGGTTTACCGACTGATGGTAACATGAATCCGTACCTTACAGACCGATGGTAAAATGATAATATAAAAAGTTACCGACCTCTCCGTTTTACCGACTGATGGTAACATGAATCCCTGCCTCACCGACCGATGGTAAAATGATAATATAAAAAGTTAACGAGATCCCTGGTTTACCGACTGATGATAACATAGTTCTCTACCTTACCTACCTATGATAACATGATAATATGAAAAGTTACCGACCTCTCTGTTTTACCGACTAATGGTGATATGGATCCCTACCTTACCGACATATTATAAAATGATAATATAAAAAATTACAGACTTACCTGTTTTACCGACTAATGGTAATAAACTGTTTTACCGATCAATCGTCACTTAGCACGGAACAGAACCTTATAATGTTAACTCAGCATGAATCACCGTTACCAACCCCACTGTTTTACCGACTGTCGGTAACTCAGCACGGAACAGAACCCTCCCTTTGTCGGTCGCGTCATCTGTTGGAGTCTGTAACTTAGCACGGAATAGAACCCTCCTTTGGTCGGTGGCGCCATATGTTGGTGTCGGTAACTTGCGACTGTGGCGCCATCTGTTGGCAAGTGAGCCAGCGCCTGCCTAGGCATACTAGTCGTAACTATTTCATAATGGTGTAACAACGTTTTGCATGGTATGTAACAATTCCAGAACAGTGTTGTAAGGACATGAGATGCACGTACATCATTGTTACGTTAAATCCTTACGGAACGAATACAGAAAAGCTACGGAACAATTTTTCTAGAAAAAGTGTGACATTCTCGTTCCATCACTGAGTTACATGACGGTTTCATTTCAAAATGTTAAAAAAATATAAAAAAAACCGCATAGCAACTGTCTCTTATAACCGTTACGTGAGAGCGTTATGGAAGTCGTATTGAACACTCATGTAACTAATGATACAGAAAAAGTGTGATATTCTTATGACGCATTTGTTCCATGATTGCATTACAGAGCTGCATCATAGTGAAATTCTTAAATTGTGATAGCACTATATTAAAACACCGTCTCTCAATGGTTAAGTTACCTACATGTGGAACGAGTAAAGAACAATATTACAGAACACTAGGTCTAGAATACGTGTGATGTTATTGTGATATAAGAGTTCTGTCACTCCGTTACATATCTGTTTATTGGAAATTCATAAAATTACGCCAGAACTGAACTGTAACGCCGTATCGTAGCGGTTTCGTTACGTGGTTACAGAACGAGTATAGAACAATTATAGAACACCGGAACACCAGAACTATTACATATCCGTACAGTAACACAGTTACAGAACTGTGCGACCTTTCTGTTCTGTAATTGTTATGGTACATGAGTAGTATAACAAGGACAGTTCTGGAACCGCTACGTAGTTCCGGCTGCCACCGACAGATGACGCCACCAGCCAGTTCTGGGACACTACTACGTAGTTCCAGGTGCAACCGACAGATGGCGCCACCAGTTAATTCCCGACAGTTCTGGAACCGCTACGTAGTCCCAGTTGCCACCGACAGATGACGCCACGAGTCAGTTACCATCAGTCGGTCAGTTACCAACAGTCGGTAAAATAGGTATAGGACAGTCGTACGTCCGTAAGGCAGAACCCTGCTTTACCATCAGTCGGTAAGACAGAACCCTGCTTTACCATCAGTCGGTAAGACAGAAACCTGCATTACCATCAGTCGGTAAGGCAGAACCCTGCATTACCATCAGTCGGTCAGGTACAAACCTGATTTACCATCAGTCGGTAAGGTAGAACCCTGCTTTACTATCAGTCGGTAAGGTAGAACACTGCTTTGCCATCAGTAGGCTAGTTAGAAACCTGCATTACCATCAGCCGGTAATACATAAAACTGTGTTACCATCAGCCGGTAAGGTAGAACCCTGTTTTGTCATCAGTCGGTAAGGTAGAAACCTGCTTTACCATCAGTAGGTAAGGCGGAACCCTGATTTACCATCAGCCGGTAAGGTAGAAACCTGCATTACCGTCAGTCGGTAATGTAGGAATCTGCCATTAATACATGCCTCAGTCGATAATGCAAGTCCCTACTTTACCGACCAAGACACAAGGGTCCCATGTAGGTGGCACATGGAGGAGCAGGTTTGGTTGTAGCATCTTCTTCAAGCACAGTTGTATCTTGCTCTTTTTCAGCATCAGCTGTCATAAAGGAAGCGTCATCATCATCATCCTCCTCCTCCTCCTAATTAAAAATTTGACTATTCCATTTTTGGTTGAAAACTTATATTTAAATGTCATTCAGACAAATGTAATGTGAACATTATATTTGACTTTCATCAATATTATTCTTAATAAAGTAAGAAGCTAGATACGGATTTTTATTCTTATTTCAATTTATAAACTTTCTCATTTCAGGTTCAAGTTGAAGGTAGTAAATTTAAATTTAATAATTTGAAAGAATCTCACCCTAAGTTTCTCTATGTTGTTTGAAAATATAGTTTTTCATATTATTATTAAACTATTCATATTATTATTATTAAAATAAAGTCTGAAACGAACTTTTAGCTCAATTCTTTTAGAGTTTTATCAACAAACAAAAAAATTTAAGTTTTTTAAAGTATAGTATATAATATCATACTCAGT
>CAKNYM010013051.1:0-11308 GCA_932195095.1 Andricus curvator | reverse complement strand
TTTTTTTTAGTAGAAAATTAAGGTTAAAAATTCATGCATTTTGTTAAAAATTTTGTCATTTTCGGTAGAAAATTAATCTTCTTCGTTGAAAACTCACAATTTCGGTTGAAAATTAAAGTAGGAAAAATATTCATACTGTAATAATATACATCAAATAAATTTGTATATAAAGATATTGATATACTAATAAATAATAAAGGTGAAGGGAAGTAGAGAAAAAAGTAATGTTTTAGATTAGTAATTTATTATTGTTAAATGAAGAATAATCTACGAGATGAATCGACAGTACACACATGGACAGCAGTATTCGTCTTCCACCGGTATACCATTCTTAAATTCCTCAATCAACTTTGAAGTCTGCATGTTGTTGTTTATTTTCCAGATAACGGGCACATTTCTTGATATATAAACAACTTTACCAGCTCGTTCAGCTGTTAGTCTGTTTCTGTATTTGTTGTCAATATAGCTGTACGCGCTGAATGTTTTTTATGTGGCAGCAGAAGTAGCAGGCATCGATAGAATCTTGGTTGCTACTTTACTCAGTGAGGTTGAGTAGCAGAAAGTGTTTCACCAAGTTCTGGGATCGTCCTTTAATTCATCAACTGCGGCCCAGATAGATTCATTTTCCCGAAATCCCTTATGATTTAGGTATAAATAATGCTCTTTTTCAACCTCGTCAAAGTTTAGTGACTTGAGACTTTTTATTTTTTGCTAATATGGGAAAGTCCTTCAATACGCTGTGTTTAGGTTAAAACATTTCCCTGAAATTGCGGATCCAGAAGGTAAGCAGCGTGATGTATTGAACGAAGTGCAAAATCTGTTCTTTCTTTCACAAGATTCATAATTTTAACTTCCTTTTGTGGTGAGAGCGGTGCGTAAGGAAGATTTGCTTTCAGATGATCCGAAATTTCTTTGAATGCACCTGGGACTTGGCTCAAGCACGAGTTATCTGACTCAAATTTCGTTACCCAATTATAAATCTGTTCAAGCAGAAAGCAGAATTGTTCTACCTCAAGCCACCGATCATCATTCAGAATAAGGTTTTCTAATTGCTTTGCTACGTATTTTTCAACGTCTTCACATTTCACAAGTTGAACGACAGCCTGCCTATTTTTTAGAAGACTTTTAATAGAAGGGACGATATAACACCATCGCGTTTTTGAGGGTAGCTGTAATTATCTTTCCATAAATATCTATCTGTATTCTTTTGAACTGCTCTTTTAGAACCTGACTACCGTTAATTGATTTTATAATAAATTTGATATTTTTTCTAATGATCATCGAATTTGGTAGATTTAAAATATCCACAACCAGCAAATTACCAGTATGTCCGCCACACCCGTAGTAACATATCGGTAAATTGTGCAGATCTGGGTCCTCAGATAAAAGTCGCCAAGATTTCTTCATGGTAGATGCATTATCAGTGCATACAGCCAAACATCGATCGTGACCACAGGCTGTCATTGTCTCTTTCACTACTTTAGCGAAAAATTCACCAGTGTGGTGCTCTGTTGTATATTCTGTTTTGAACAACAGGGGTTCTGGAATCGTCACAACGACGTTGACAATTGCTTCATACCTGTAAGTCATAAAAAATAATTGACAGAAAATTTTACGCAAGGAAATTATAAATATTCGATTTGAAAAGAAATTTAAAACTTGGATATCTTTTTTATGGTAACTCAATATCATTTTGTACAATATGAATAATTATTTGAAAGTGTTCAAAATTTATTTACTTAATGTCAGTCCAGGCATATAGTTGGATTGCGTAGCTAGATGCTTTTTCGATGAGTCTGATAACCTGGCTTTCAATACGCTTGTACTCTTGATCTAACAACGTTGTGGACAATGTTGTTCTACTCGGTAAGTGGAAGGATGGTCTTATCGCTTTAAAAAATTCTATCCAATAAAAATTTTCAACAAGGGAGAAAGGAGCTCCTGAAACGAAAATAGGGCGTGCCAGTAATTCCCATAGTCTATTCTGAAAAAAAAGTAATAATATATTATGGGCATGCAAAGTTTGGAATGTATAAAACGATAAATAAAATTATTAAACAGTTTTCTTCTCACTTTTTCTGAAATGTCCATTGACTCTGCATTTTCATAATTATTTTCATTTTTATCAAGACTTTCTTGAGTCACAGACTCCAAAACAAGATTCTTCAAATCGTCTGGAGCAACTTTACATAAAATGATATGCCTTGTCATCCTTGTTATGTGTTTTACATAAATCTTAGAGCAAAATCCACATCTATACTCTTTCTTATCTTTGTTTACTTCTATATAATGTAAATTACAGACTTCTGATGGCCTGAAGCGAACCATTTTTTTATACTCATTTATATAGTACTTATATTTATAATAGAGTAGAATGGGGTCAAATAGGTATGGGGGTACAATAGGTATATGGCATTATCTTTGCTATGTTATTGCAGAGGTTGCTCGTGTTGCGTGAATTAGATACATGGTAGAGAACATCGTTGACGACTGTCATTTCGGCTGTCACCGTCGATCAGCTGTATTAGTTACGGCGTCGTTTATTTTTTCGCGTGTTGTTCTGCGAAAACGCATTGTCTTTCGTCCTCAGTACAGTACATTTAATCAATGTAAAAAATTGTCAAGTGAGCTTTTTCTTACGTGAAAATTATTGCTGAACACGAGTTTTGTGTTGGTTTTTCGATATTTTTGGTTTTAAAAAAAATACAGACATCAACATGAAACATACGCTTGGGGGCACGATAGGTCAGCCGTTTGGGGACACTATAGGTCACTACTATAATGTAAATTTGAATTATTCAGACAGGAAAATGGTGCGTAATTTTGTGCGAAAAACGCCAAAACGAAGTGAAAAATTCGTTAATTAATTGTATGTATACCATTAAGCCATTTCACTTTCAGGGTAGGCGTGACACTACCCGATTTGGGTAGTGTTTCTAGGTGGATAGTTTCTTGTAGTATATAACTACAAGTGTGGGCTCACCACGCCCATAATATGCCAACAGCACGCAGTATTCTCGAATGGTCACCCATCCAAGTACTAACCGCGCCCAACGCTGCTTAACTTCAGTGATCTGACGAGAACTGGTTTTTTCAGCGTTATATGGCCGTTGGCCATGACCGTTAATTAATTAATTAATTAAAGCAGCTGCTGAAAAAAACACGTTTTTTAAACATTTCCTTTCGCGTTTTCATGATTTTTCACATCATTTGCCACCTCCTCATTTTCTGACCTGAATGACGTCAATGGATACCATTTATTATTTGTGTTATTAATTTTTAAATAATCTGCAGTGTTCATACTCTTCAAATAAAAGTTGAACCGCTGATTTTCTAGACGTGTACATTGTTTTATTTAACCTAGAATATAGTGACCTATCGTACCCCCAGATTTTAAAAACATTAAAAAAAAGTACCTTCGCCTTATTGGATTTAGCTTGAAAAATATTTAGCCAGACATAAAATCATTATTGCCAAAATGTTGCCAGATGTATAACCTTTCCAACGAGTGCTTATTTGTCAAAATCAGTGCAAAAACGCCATCGCACGAGCTCGCCAAAAAAAACTGACCTACTTGACCCCACTCTACTCTACTTCCTTTTATAACTGTTCAGTTGTATATCGTGTACTAAATAACAATGGTCTCACTTTCTTCTCTTTTCTTAATTAATAATCAATTGCAAAATATGCATTTGTATACGAAATTATGTTCACAGTTTCACACACACGCGATTCTGAGAGGTTATGTTCGTTTGTTTACGCATGCATGACAGCTGGCAGCAGGTGATTTTTGTTCATTGTTTTAAAAACTAAGAAAATTGATTCGTTCAATTTGATTTGTGTAAAAGAATTTGTGAGACGTAAGTAAATAATAGTAATTGATTGTATTATCATTTAAAATTCGGCTGAAAGTCAGAAAATGCAGTATGAAATGATTAAGAATTATAGCTATAACCTAATTTTGTTGAGAAACCTTTTATATTAGTGACAACAATTGATGAATTTTATTTTATTCAGAAAATACCATAAAAATGGGTAAGGAAACAACTGGACTCATTGCTAAGCGGCACTTTCGTACGACAGATTCAAATCCCAAAACGGGCATATGTGACATTTTGTAATCAAAGTTATGCGTGGAATTCAACTAGAATGGCCAAGCACGTTTATCGATGTGAGAAAGCACCAAAAGAAATTAAAGACAGCATTCTGCCTGTTATCAAATTTATTTTACAAAGAGAGAAAGAAAACAAAGAGAATGTAAATTATCTTCCGAAAAGAAACACCTCCAATCTTCGTGAAAATGTAGACTCGCTTCTCAATTTATCAGGGCTCTCCTCGACGTCATCGGAAAATTCTTACGAAAGTAACATGCCACCATTGCCAGAGGACGAGAAGGTATAATTTTGTCCATATACTGTTATTTGTATAAGCCTTTTAAAGTAAGTTCCGTGGATTATGAAAAAGAAGGGAACGAAAATGTAAATTTTCGCAATAATTATATTATTGATTTCTTCACTTAAATACTACTTCTTTTAAACGTATAATCTTTTTTCAAGAGAAATTAATATATACCTACTTTTTAGTGAAATTTTAAAGATTTTAATTTCCCTTCTTTCCAGATGAAACAGTGGCGTTTACTTGCACGTGGTCTATTTAGTTGTCGCATTCCTCTTTCTGCTATTAACGATGACCATTTTAAAACATTTCTTTCTTCATGGAACTCATTATGTCCAATACCAACGAAGAAAGATATATTTGACATATTACTCGAAGAAGAGTATAAACTTGCGACGGCAAATGTACAAAAACTAATATCTAATGCTACAGCATACGCTGTATTAATTGATGCTAGGTATATATATATGTACAATATTTGTGGAGAAGAATGAAACAATATTTTAATTTCTTGAGTATTCTAATAAGTGTGCAAGTATTTCATTCTTTATATTATTTTAGAGTACCATCTGTCACCATGATGTTGAACCTACCAGAAAATGTTTTTTATAAGAGTTCGGGACAGAGATAACTAGTTCAGAGAATGTTTTACAGGAACATATAAAAAGGGATATCGTAGATGCAGGAATAGAGAAATGCGTGAGCGTGCTAGCGAACTATGATTTTTCAAAAAGCGATTCCTGGGCACTTCTTTCGAGAACAATTAATGATAAGAGAACGTTTCCTGCTCTCTTTTATCCATCAGCTTCAGAAACATTTAATCTTTTTCTTCAAGACATACTGGACTTGCCAGCATATTTGTCACTAAAAGCTGATTTTCAAAAAATTATTACTCATATTTCGTCAAACATTGAACTAGCTCGGCAATTGGAACAAATTCAATTAAATGTTCTGGAACGAGTGGTGCCTCTAATACAGCCTGAAAAATCTCTGACCAATATTGAAACGTTACTGAAAGATTGGAGGCAAACTTTGCAGATTTTGATTATAAAATACAGCAACGCTAATGAAGTGTCATATTCAACTGTCAAAGAAATATTAGACAACAATTTCTGGGAAAGTGCTACTTCTTTATATGGGCTACTTTCGCCCATTCAAGCGTGGATCATCGACATAGAAAAGCACAACACACCACTGAGTAAGGTAACGCAATTGGCGAAATTAATACGACAATACCTTACCGATCACATTACGCATTCAATCTTATCACTAGAGGAGCAACAGGCCGTATTAGATAGTTTAGAAAAAAGATTCGAGGATGTTCTCACTTCCGCTCATTTTGCGGCAAACATCATCGACGCTCGATATAAAGGCCGAGGTAATAACCAGCAGGAGGATCTAAAAGGAGTAAGGTTCATATTAAATTTAGGACAATTCCTGAAAGTAGGAACTTTAGGCGAAATTTCTGCAGCTTTAGCAGAATACAGAAGTCAGGAGGGTATGTGGAGAAATTAATTCCTATGGAAAGAGGAAATAATTAATAATCCTATCACATGGTGGAATGGAATTTGTGCTACCAATAAATTAAGCCGAGTAGCTGCTACACTTTTCTCTCTACCATCAAGTCTACCATTTGACAATAAAAAGGCTTGGAACACTACATTAGAAGAAAAACATATTCATAAAATGAATTTTGTTTCCCATTATCTTCATTCAAAAAAATAAATTATTAAATAATATTTATTATTTCAAAGTAAACTTTTATCGCTAATATGTATGGAGTCTTCCATCTAACCAAAGAAAGGGTTGTACGGTTCGTTACTTGTAACCTTAAATTTAAAAAATTAATTATTACATAATATGTAATTTTAAGTAAGTTATAAATAAATAAAAATTTATTTATGAAAGAATAATTTTAATTCATACACTTTTACTGCTCCTTTTAAAATATACCTATATACGTGTACTTATACTTAGTTTACTGCTCTACTGTAAATTGTTTCATTATTTTTTATTGTATTAGAAGTTGAAACACGACACCAAATTGTTTCAAAAATTTAACTCGTTTAAATGATCAATGTTCACAATTCAAAAATTCGCGGAACTTTATAGGTTATGTTGTCACGAAACTGTACTTTTTTACATTCCAAGCTCTTATTTCATATCTGCTATCAATAAAACTTCTTCCATTTACTGTTGAAACATATCTCACGATTCATTATACTTAAAATATATCTAGTTATCACGTAATTAGATGATTTCACGCTGACCGTCAGGTGACGGTGAAATTTCATGAAATCGGTCAGATGACGGTCACTCCCCATCCCTACTCCCATGGCAGATGAAAGCAGTGGATGAAAGCGGAAACTCATGAGAGTGAAAGAGACGGATAGAATTATTTGTCTCTTTCACTCTCATGAGTTTCCGCTTTCATCCACTGCTTTCATCTGTCATGGGAGTCCACCATTATTCTTCAAAATTGCACAAACGAACACAGTACGCTCCAATTCCCCGATCCGTATGTAGCGCATGCGAATTTTGTTTCTTTTCCCTGTGAAACTTGCTCTTTATTGGCTATAAAGCTTTTTCGAAATGCGGCAACACTGCTTGTATGTCGCATGCGATAATTCTCGCATACTCACCTCGAACGGTACTCAAGAATGGTATTTTAAACTCGCATGCGAATCTGATCATGCGAGAATTCTCGCATGCGATATTTGTTGCACGATCTCAAGAATAGGGCCCCTGTTTACGTGGGATACAGAGGGACTAGAGTTCCTCTAGGTAGAGTTGTGTCACCGCTTACTCCGCTTCTGATTGATGCCGCGAAAGTGAAATCGGGTGTTTTGAAATTGAGGCGACTTTCAAGTCAAATTTAATGTTCAGACACTGACTGAATAGTAAATAATAGTTTCCCACATGTTACAGTCAAAATGTACCTGCAATCGTGAAAAAATAAGGTGAATTTCCGACTTTTATTACATTATACATTGAAAATTAAAATCTTACCTCACAAACAATTGATTTCGAGTGAGGTATCCAATAATCTCAATTAATACTCTCCATCCATAATTGCTCAAGGTTAGGATCGTTTGGGATAAAAACCTTGGCCAGAACTATTACGGCAGTAGAGAATGCAACACGACACTATTGTTTTTTCATAAAAAAAGTGTATTTTCATAACGAACACTGCATGAAAATGTATTAAACATAACCTTTTCTTAAAGTGTTGCTTCTTCTTTGTTTTTGGCTTTTTGATTAAAGTTTTGCTGAGTGAAACATCTAGAATACTTTAAATCTTTCGCGCTTCGCTACGTATTTCCGGTTTCGCGTCGGCTAGTGGAGGGGGTAACGTGACAAGGAACTCTAATGGTCAGTGATGGGTAAGTAAAATACTCGTGGTAATTTACTTGATTTTCTACGGTAATTTACCTGGTATTTTACGTCATCAGTTTTCTACATGTTGTAAATTACGTCTTGTTCTATATATGAGGGCGCCACCTCTGAGGCGGGAAATTGAAAACTTGAATCAGATAGCCAATCAGAGGTTTTCTACATGTATTTTACACATTCGAGGTATTTTACGTAAAATACCTCCTTTAGGTATTATACGAAAAAAACTTCCAGTTACGCGTAACGGCACATCCCTACTAATGGTGGACTCCCTGGCAGATGAAAGCAGTGGATGAAATCGGAAACTCATGAGAGTGAAAGAGACGGATAGATCTATTTATCTCTTTCACTCATGGGTTTCTGCTTTCATCCACTGCTTTTATCTGTCATGGGAGTCCACCATAAGAGGGACCAATTCCAGAGACAGTTGGCGTTTACGAGAATTAGCTCTGAGCTCGAAGGGGAGCTCAATTAGTGATGTGCATTTACCGTCATGCTCGCTTTTGCACGGTCATGACCGAGCACAAGCGAGCAGGGGTGCTGTTCTTGAGTTCACTCGACTTTTTTTCGCATGCGAAAATTTTCGAGCGGTAGTTTCGTATGCGAAAAATTGTCGAGTGCGGTTGGTATTCTTCAACGCCACTCGAAGTTTTTTCGAAGGCGAAGTCGTATGCGAAGTGTAGTGCGACGTAATTTGTCTAGAAGTTCAATTCAAATTGTATCTGACCGCAAAAGTATTAAATTGTACCAACAAAATTAGAAATATGGGAAACATAACCTCAAACCTTAGCTTAAGACATTGCGAAATTTGAAATTCTACTTATCTCTTTGTTTATATTTATTGTTGTGCACTTAAATTCTACACATAATGAAAAAAGAGTGAAGAATATGAAAAACTTTTGTTGATATCTTATATTATACTTTTATAAATAATTAGGTTTCTCTGTGTAAAACTATAAAGAGTGAAATAAAAATTGCTATGTTGCATATTTTTCATTGGGATTAAGTTTTGGAAGGTGTTTCTAAATGAAAAATGTATTGAAATGATAATTAAAATGCGGGTAATTGAAAATTTAAAAATTGTTTGCGCATATTTTTCTAAATTAAACTAGTTTTTAGCTTTATTGTAGATAATCTATAAAGTTTTGTTTATCGTCAAGATGAAAATTCCTTACTAAAAAAAAATCACGAATCATCAGAAAAAAAGTCAGGACTGCTGGCCATTTCTGACCACTTTTGTTACGTTTCTCGACGGAAATCGTCAGGAAAAGTCAGCATTCGTGGGAAAATGTTTAGAAATCGTCAGAACTTGGGTTTGAAGGGTAATCACTTTATTAGTGTTCCAAGAATAGAATGCCATAAAACCTAATCCCTTTTATATTTGCCAGGTTATTTATATTATTTATTTATGCACATATCTTTTTACTAACATTTAATTATTAATACTTATATGTACAATACGTGACTCTGAAGATGAATCTGAGAATGTTTCCGTTTGGCATATCTCTTTCTCCTTACGAGATACATTATATTTATCCTAACTATAAACTTTTTAGGAATATTTTTAGGTAACTGAAATCGTTGGCACAACACAGTATTAAAGAAAAATTGTCGGCAAATGATTTTATTTTGACAGCTAATTTCAATAGTCCGAGGATATGGTGAAATGCATTTTGTGCTTCAACCTCTTTCGGAAAAGTTGCATCTGCCATTTTCGCACTTCCTGCTAACGTTCCTCTACAAAAAACTCTTTCGCAGGGAAACAATGAGTCGCTTTTGCAAACTAGAGAATATGTTGCCTATAACAGCTCATAATTTTCAACATTCGACTTCAACATGTTGGCATAATAATTTTTTCAAGTGCCTTCTATAATGGAAAGAGAATACTTATTTATATGTGATTTTACCTGATTTTACGAGTTTCATCAGTATTAAAAAATATGATCCTTAAAAAATGTTGTAAGAGCTTATTTGTATAAAATAAAATGATTTAATTTATTTTCATTGTTTTGTAATATTAATTTATTTCTAATAATTCAGAAATTACTGAAAATTATTTTGCTTGGAACTATAACATCGTAATTCTAAAGCAAAAAGACAAGTTTTACGTAAAACAAAGTTTGTTAAAGTCCTTCAGAAAAAGTTCTTATCTTTGCTCATTTGATATTTGCCAGCATATTAAAAAATCAGTGAGGAGTCACACATAATTTTAAAATTTGCTAACAAAAATTGTACTTGAATCATTAATTTAAACTTTTATGTAAAAAATACATTATCAACCAAATGGCTAATTTGCCATTTATTCCATATCTCACTTATCTACTTTTTAGTAAAAAATACCTTATGAATATTTGCAAGCATAAAAACTTGATTTTTTAATTATTTCCATAATTTATTAAAACCTGCATTTACAGAATAACTAATTTAAGCTTCTTCATGTCATTTCATCTCGTGTTCGAAATTCCCGCACAGTTTAGCAGACGACATTTTGAGGTTATTTCTAATCTAGCTACATATTTCTCAATTTTCAACCTAATTCTTTTTCATAGCCAAGAAAAATTGCGTGCAAATAGGCCTATTGGGTTTTCCAAATTCATCTAGAACTTCAATTTCATATAATTTTCCTTTCTTTTTGTTAAAAAATGACTTTTACCAACTTTTACCACATGACCACTTTTCCTGACCGTCATGACGGTAAAACCTGTGTCACTACCCATCACTAGTGATGATCGCACATGTGAAATGAGCAGCTTGTGTTTTCACCCTGGCGAAAGTATCAGATAGGAATTCCTTTCGAACCAATTCGTTCGATCCAAATCGGTCGAAAATTAATCCGACCCAATCCGAACCAAATTTTCAATCCGAATGAATCCGAACTCGGATTGACCTGAAACGATTATCTATCCGAATGAATCCAATTCAATCCGAACTCGAATTCATTCGGATTGGAAATTCAGTGGATATAAATCCGAGTGCGGATTGATTTGGATTGAAACTTTAGTTCGTTTTGGAGTTCGGATTGAACCGAATTGAGTCGGATTAATTTTTAAACGATTTGAGTCCAACGAAATGTAGAAATTTTTTCGGATTGGTTCGAATACAAATTCCGGAATGATTCGGATTGGTTCAGAAGGAATTCCTATCCGATACTTTTGCCAGGAAATGACATATTTATCATATTTATACAAATATTTATACAGGTAACTCAAAAGGATCATCACGTTTATGAATTCCCATTCTATTATATGTATGTCTTGCTGCATCATCTAACAGCTCAATAACGTTTACGTTAATTACGTCTCGTAACGTCATGATTACATAACAGCAGAATTCTATAAGTTTTATTAGGTTATGTTATTCCTCATATCTTTCCCCACCTGCCACCATTATGCTTCCGACTTTCACAGATTTTACTACTTTCGCATACGACTTTCAGTTTCGAATGCCTCTAACCCACTCGTTGCAAAGTATTCCATGATCCAAAAAGCCATGGTCTCGCCACGCGCATCTAAAAAAAAGT
>CAKNYM010013050.1:0-16664 GCA_932195095.1 Andricus curvator | reverse complement strand
GACGTCTTCGAGCTCATTTACGTGGAACACTTGCAGCTTTCAAATGAATATTTCCTTATTACTCTACCATTTTTGTTGGCTGAGCTGTTAAGCTTCAAAGGCAGATGCCTATAATTTTTGCGCCGATAGTAGTACGAAGCTGAGTAAGAGTGAAACGTTTTTGTATGGTTAAACGCTAGTCTGGACGAGCTAATGTATCTCTAGTCTGTTTTGTTAAAATCTCTTTTAGATGACCCAGAAAACATGGGTATATAATAGTAATGTAACTGTTACATTACAGGTTGTAACACGTTACATAACTGGTGAGTCACAGGTGATTTACCTGTGAAGAAAAATATCATACTCTGCTCTGTAACTCTGTGACATAAGTTTTTGTAACGCGCATGTTAGCATGTTATAACTTACGGAATGGTAATATAATTATAAATCGACAAAAAAATTGTTTGATATATTGTCACTGCACTTAAATTTTTTTTTAATTACACAATTGCACGCACGTTCACTTACAAACATAATCGCGCGCTCAAACGCTTTGAAAAATCGCACCCGCAGAGAATTCGAACTCTGCCTAAACAACCCAAACCTAAGCGTATAAACCTAATGAACCGCAAGCTCTAACGAACTGAGCTAACGAATTTCTTGGATCTTGTCGACGAAATGTCAGCCAAGCTTTTTCGCTGAAAAGCCTAGGCCAATGGCGGAAATTTTGTTTTATTCTTCCGTCTTACACATTTTATGAATAGGTGGATTTCATAATGTTTGATATAAATATTTAATATTATTGCTGAATCAATAATTTCAACAATATTTTTTGTCAACAATAAAAGTTATTTCCGGGAATGATAATCACTTTTCCACTGTTTTTATATTAACAAGCTGTTCTAAGTTAGGTGCATGTGATGTTTAAAATTCATGGAATTCAGCAAAACTTAGAACTTCTATCTCTATAAAGAGGATTAAGAATGAAGATTGAGATTTACAGATTTGTAAGAGTTTTATGTAAGCAAATTTTCACAATAATTGTGCTGTATTCAAGTTCTATTCCCAAAATTCTCAAAAGATTATTTTGTAAATATAAAATTATGTCGTAATTGTAATGTAAAAATATTAAATTATATGTTAGAACTTGCATCTAACACCCTTAAAATATTGCCCTAAGTGAAAAGTCTACAGGACAATAATTGTTTTGAACGCCTAGCATAACCCAGCACAACTTTTAGATTTTCGAAATTCGCATTTAGTAAAATTTTGGATTTGAGAAATCATTTTGAGAAAAATAAACTAGATTTTCACGAAAAAATATTGCCCTAAAAGAAAAGTCTATAGGGCAATAATTGTTTTGCACGCCTAGCACAACCCAGCACATTTTTTTAGATTTTTGAAATTCGCATTATGAAAAATTTTGGATTTGAAAAATCATTTTGAGAAAAATAAACTAGATTTTCATGAGAAAATATTGTCCTAAGTGAAAAGTCTATAAGACATAAATTGTTTTGCACGCCCAGCATAACCCAGCACAACTTTTAGATTTTTGAAATTCGCATTTTGAAAAATTTTGGATTTCAAAAATCATTTTGAGAAAAATAAACTAGATTTTCATGAGAAAATATTGTCCTAAGTGAAAAGTCTATAAGACATTAATTGTTTTGCACGCCTAGCACGACCCAGCACAACTTTTAGATTTTTTAAATTCGCATTTTGAAAAATTTTGGATTTCAAAAATCATTTTGAGAAAAATAAACTAGATTTTCACCAAAAAATATTGCCCTAAGTGAAAAGTCTATAGGACAATAAATGTTTTGAACGCCTAGCACAACCCAGCACAACTTTTAGATTTTTGAAATTCGCATTTTGTAAAATTTTGGATTTGAAAATTCAGTTTGAGAAAAATAAACTAGATTTTCACCAAAAAATATTGTCCTAAGTGAAAAGTCTATAGAGCAATAATTGTTTTTCACGCCTAGAACAACCCAGCACAACTTTTAGATTTTCGAAATTCGCATTATGAAAAATTTTGGATTTGAAAAATCATTTTGAGAAAAATAAACTAGATTTTCATGAGAAAATATTGTCCTAAGTGAAAAGTCTATAGGACAATAATTGTTTTGAACGCCTAGCACAACCCAGTACAACTTTTAGATTTTTGAAATTCGCATTTTGTAAAATTTTGGATTTGAAAAATCAGTTTGAGAAAAATAAACTAGATTTTCACCAAAAAATATTGTCCTAAGTGAAAAGTCTATAGAATAATAATTGTTTGGCACGCCTAGCACAACCGAGCACAACTTTTAGATTTTCGAAATTCGCATTTTGTAAAATTTTGGATTTGAAAAATCAGTTTGAGAAAAATAAACTGGATTTTCACCAAAAAATATTGTCCTAAGTGAAAAGTCTATAGAGCAATAATTGTTTGGCACGCCTAGCACAACCCAGCACAACTTTTAGATTTTCGAAATTCGCATTTTGTAAAATTTTGGATTTGAAAAATCATTTTGAGAAAAATAAACTAGATTTTCACCAAAAAATATTGCCCTAAAAGAAAAGTCTATAGGGCAATTATTGTTTTGCACGCCTAGCACAACCCAGTACATTTTTTTAGATTTTTGAAATTCGCATTATGAAAAATTTTGGATTTGAAAAATCATTTTGAGAAAAATAAACTAGATTTTCATGAGAAAATATTGTCCTAAGTGAAAAGTCTATAAGACATAAATTGTTTTGCACGCCCAGCATAACCCAGCACAACTTTTAGATTTTTGAAATTCGCATTTTGAAAAATTTTGGATTTCAAAAATCATTTTGAGAAAAATAAACTATATTTTTACCAAAAAATGTTGTCCTAAGTGAAAAGTATATAGGAAATTAATTGTTTTGCATGCCTAGCACAACCCAGCACAACTTTTAGATTTTTGAAAAATTTTGGATTTCAAAAATCATTTTTAGAAAAATAAACTAGATTTTCACCAAAAAGTATTGTCCTAAGTGAAATGTCTATAGGACAATAATTGTTTTTCTCGCCGAGCAGAACCCATCACAACTTTCAGATTTTAGAAAGTCGCATTTTGAAAAAATTTGGATTCAAAAACCTAAGTAAAAAGTGTATAGGACAATAATTGCTTTGCACGTAATGTCTCAAAAAATATTTTTTGTTAATTTCGGTTCAAATTTTGACTTTCTTGAGAAATCTTTTACGGCACGATTGAGCACAAACCTAGCACAATTCAGCACGACTTTTGTTTTTTCGAAAAAACAAAATGGCGGTGCCAACTACTGGGACATCTTAAATTAAGATTGAAAATGCCTGGAGTCTTTTTGACCCCAGTGTGCCATCGAAGGGATAGTACAGATCATAATAAAGCGTAAAAATGAAGGGGAAAAAACAGATTTTCTTCACCTGTGAAATTTGTTTTTCTACATTAAATTTTTTTTAGTTTTACCATACAGTAGGTAATTAAATATATGCGAGAACTGCTAGGAATAAGAAAAAACCAAAAAATATATACCTGCATGCTATATAAATGCATTTCAATACACCTTCAAAAACGCAGTATTTCCATACATTTGTATGAAAATATACAGGGGTCTGGCCAGACCACATGTGCCAAACCGAAGGTTATCGGAATATGTGCCAAACGAAGTGTTAATATTGTAAAAACACTAATCAGCTAATAATTAATTAATCCTTCTCCAACATGAAAAGCAATACATAATTATTCCCATTGGAACATTTAAATAATGTTTATTTTATATTTTTCAACAAATTTATTTTTTTATAATAATTTATATTAGCTAATATTAAAAAATTAAAATTAAATCTTTAAGTAATTTAATATTGTACAAAAAAATAATCAGCTAATAAATAATCAATGAGTTCAGAACATGAAAAGCATTAAATCATTGTTTTCATCGAAACATTCATATAATGTTGATTTTATATTTTTCTGAAAATTTCAGTCATCAACAACCTTTTGAACTAATTACAGAAAAAATGAAAACATGTGTACATATAATTTGGAAAATTGAATTCAGATAATCATATCACATCATCAGAAGCATTTTAAAAATTATGTAACTGGAATAGGGGTATTTTAAATATGAATAAACTTTTATTATACCAATTATATGCAATATTCAATTACGTAACCTCAAAGTAAATAATCAATTTATGTTACTCAATGGAAAAAAATTTAAATTCAATATTTTCAACATTCAATATTGTGAAAAAAATTAATCAGTCAATAATCAATCAGTCAGTTTAGAAATAAAAAGCCTTAAATAATTATTTTAATTACAAAATTCAAATAATTCTCACTTTATATTTTTTTTAATCTTGAAATTTAATTTCTGAAAATTTTAAATATTAATAACCTTTTATACTAATTTTCAGGAAAAAATAAAACTCATGAACATTGTACATATAATTTTGAAATTTGAATTCAGATACTCATTTGACATCATAAATATTATGAAAAAATTACATCATTGTAATACGGATAGGTTTAAAAAAATAAACTTTTATTATACTCTAATTATATCCAATATTCAATCACATCACCATAAAGTAAATAATTAATTTATGTTACTTGATAGAGAAAAATTGAAATTAAATATTTATGTTATTTAATTTATGACAAAGTTAATTAGCCAATAATGAATTAATCCTTTCATAACACAAAAAGCGTTGAAGAATTATTTTCATTGAATCATTCAAATAATTTTTACTTCATATTTTTCTGAAAATTTGAATGATTAATATCCCTTTAAACTATTTCAGAGATCATTAAAATATATGTGCACATAATTTCGAAATCAAAATTCAGATACTCATTTCACGACATCGAAAAATTTAAAAAATATATATAATTGGAATAGAGGTATTTTAAACCTTACCAAACTTTTATTATACAAATTATAGTCAATAGTCAATTACAGAACATTGAAGTAAATAATCAGTTTATGTTAACTAATCAACAGCAATTAAAATTCAATCATAATGTAATTTAAAATAGTTGGAAAAAATAATCAGTTAATAATTAATTAATCTGTTTATAACATAAAAAACATTCAACTATGATTATAATTCAATCATTGGAATAATTTGTATTCTACATTTAAAAAAAATTCACTATCATTTCTGAAAATTAAACATATTAGTAAACTTCCATACTAATTAAAGAAAAAATAAAAACATATTCAAATATAATTTTGAAAATTGAATGCAGATACTCGTTTCACAACATCAGCATCATTTCAAAAATAATGTAAAATAGTGGTATTTCAAATTTAAATAAACTTTTATTATGCAAATTATATCCAGTATTCAATTACATGACCTGAAAGTAAATGATCAATTTATGTTTCTGAATTTAAAACAAGTCAAATTCAATCTTTATGTAATTCAATATTGTGCATGGTGAAAATTAATCAGCTAATAATTAATTGAACACTTCACAACATAAAAACCCTCAAGCAATTATTTGCATCGAAATAATCAAATTATATTTACATTATATATATTTTTTTAATTTTAACTTTCATTTCTGAATATTTTGATTTATTAATAAGCTTTTGAAAAAATTCCAGAAAATTAAAGTTCTAATAGAATCAATAATTAATCAATCATTTAAAAACATAAAAAGCATTACACCAATATTTTCATTTAAATATTCAATTAATTTTAAATTCATATTTTTTTAATTTTTAATTGCATCACTTAAAATTTAAATTATTAATGAACTTTTATACAAATTTGATACAAAATCAAAATATATGTACATATAATTTTGAAAATTAAATTCAGACAATCATTTCAGACCATCGCAAACATTTAAATAATATATATAATTATAATTAAGGTATTCAAAAAAACTTTTATTACAAAAATTATAGTCAATTTTCAATTACATAACCTTGAAGTGAATAATCAATTTATGTTATCTAATTAAAACTAATTAAAATTCAATATTTATGTAATTCAATATTGTGAAAAACATTAATCAGCTAATAATTAATGAATCAGTTTAGAACATGGAAAGTCTCAAATAATTATTTTTATTTAAACATTCAAATAATTGTTACTTCATATTGTTATGAAAGTTTGAATTAATTTATTAATAAAAGTATTGTTGTTCAAATGAATATAACCGTGAGGTGTACTTTAATGTTTAAAGATTTGCCTACATATGAAAGCATATGTACATATAATTTTGAAAATTGAATTCAGATACTCATTTCGCAATCTCAGAAACAATTGGACATTTATGTAACTGGAATAGGGCTATTTTCATAATCTCAAAGTAAATAATCAATTTATGTTACTTAATTATAGAATATTAAATTTCAATCTTTATGTAATTTGATATTGTGAACAAAATTGATCAGCTAATTCTTAATTAATTAGTTCACAACATAAAAAGTATGAAAAAATTATTTTCATTCAAACTTTCAAATATTTTTTACTTTATATATATTTTTCTTTAAATTTGGATTTTTCTTTTATTAAATTAAATTAATTAATAATCTTTTAACTAATTCCAGAAAATGTAATTTTTAACAGAAACAGTTAATATTTATTTAATGAGTTCAGAACATAGAGAGCATTTAATAATTATTTTCATTGGAATATTAGAATAACTTGTATTTAATATTTATCTGAAAATTTCGATTATTAATAACCTTTCAAAGAAAAACCAGAAAAAATTGAAATATATGTACATATAATTTTGAAATTGAATTCGGATACTCACGTCACAACATCAAAAACATTTTAAAAAATTATAAAATTGTAATGGAGATATTTTAAAGGAAAAATAAATTTTTATCATAACAATAGCAGCCAATATTGAATCAGATAACCTTAATGTAAGTAATCAATTTATGTGACTTAATTGAAAACAATTCAAATTCAATCTTTATGTAATTCACTTTTTTGAAAAAAATGAATCAGTCGATAGTTATTAATAGTTAATTCATCAGTTCATAACATAAAAATCAACCCACAATATCATTTGCATTGAAACATCAAAATAATTTTTATCTCATATTTTTCTAAAAATTTCAATTATTTATAATCTTTTTAACTAATTCCATGATAACTTAAAACACATTTACGTATAATTTTGAAAATTGAATTTAGATAATTATCTCACAACATCTCAGATAGCAAACGTGCGGGGCACGTTATTCGCACGGCATGCGGGGCACGCGGTGCGTGCTGGGTGCGAGGCATATGGGTCGGAATTTGTGAGGGGTACTTACGTGCGAGGCATATGCGACGCACTTTGTGATAGGCACGATGTGCGGCGCATGTGTGTCGCACTTTGTGAGGGTCATTATATTATACATGATATATAAGTAATAAGCACATTTTTTGATAATAGAAGTATAGTAAACTATTATTATTGTAATACAATTTTTTTAAATATTGATAATTATTATAATTAAAGATTGAATTAATTGATATTGTAAAAATTGTTTATTTACAAAAATTAAAACATTCCCGATTTTATAACAAGAATAAATTAGGAAATTAGTAAGAATTATTGAATGCATGGTTCTATTGTTTCAACGTACAATATGCATTTTATTTATTTTAAAACTATGATTTCCAACTTTAGTCGACTATACAAATAATTTCAATTAGCCTTTTGTCAATTTGAATTTGGAATTGAGTAAATAAAAAAATGAAATTTTTGCTATAATTTCTACTTTACATATTTATTTATGTTTATAACTTCAATTTGTGCTTTTAATTTGAAGTTTAACATTAAATTGAGTTTAAAATGTAATTTAAAATCAATGTTTTAAAAATTTGTTCAGAAATTTAAAAAATGCATCTTTAATTTTCAATCATATTGTATTCATTTTTCATCATTTCGAAGTAGAAATAAGAGGAGCTATATTTAAAAACTGCGCGCATTAGCTGAATAATATACGGCGCTGACTCCGTCGCGTCGGTCGAACGGTAATCGCCCGACGCGCCGTAACAGCTGTTGTCGACTTCCGTTGTCGGTTTCTTACGGATTTTATAAAATCTTGTAAAACTACTACGCTGAAAGTGATGTTTTTTTTTAATTAGTAAGTTCACTACTTTGAAAGAAGTGATTTTGCGAGTTTTAATATAATTACAAAAACGTGTGATAAAGTTTTTCTTTTATTATTCAGACAACAAATAGGCTATTTACAGTTTTTGTTATGTTTCATACAATTTCTGAAAGTTTCAGAGAAAAATATTTATTATTGTGGACACAAACGTGCTAATCTCGTAAAAGTATCAGATCCTGAAGTTTGTGATATTAAATATTACAGTTATGTAAATGCGTGCGTTTTAATATTAGTATCGTTAAGGGCATTTTATGCTTACGATATTTGCATGTTTGTGCCCAAAATAATAAATAGCTTTCGCTGAATCTTTGAAAAACGCGAAAACGGATATAAATAGCCTATTTCTGTTTAGAATAATTAAAAACAGTTAATTTCTGTTCAATCTTGTTTTTTTTTATTATTCAAACAACAAACATTAGCATGTTTGTGTCCAAAATAATAAATATCCTTTGCTGAAACTTTAATAAGAGACGTGAAAACGGTTATAAACAGTTTATTTTTGGTTTAAATAATTAAAAAAAGGTAATTTTTGTTTTAGGTCATCATTTTTTTTCATTATTTGAACGAAAAATATACTTTTTACCTACGTCTTTATGTTTTCTGTCAGTTTTATGTGCCTGTATCTTGTAGTTGCAGCGAAAAATATTCATTATTGTTGATAAAAACATGCGGAAACTGAATTGCTAATGCGCAACTAAAATGTATAAATATTCCTTCCACCCATAATAAAAAATACGTTCATGATAAATTACCTGCTATTTATTTAAAAATATCAATGCAAATATTTTCTGTACCCTCTAAAAATCCTAAATGTGTTCACGCACCATACCCGCAGCGGCACGCATGACGTGCGACCCTCACGACGTGCGACACACCTGTCACGCATATGAGGACGCAGCTGTGACATCCCCTGCGCGCACGTCGTGCGAGAAAATCCACACGTGGTGCGACGCACGTGCGTCGCACCGTGCGCGCACTTTGCTATCTGGGATCCTAAACATTTTGAAAATGATGAAATTGGAATAGAGGTATTTTAAATATGAATAACCTTTTATTATAAAAATCATATTCAATATTCAATTACATAACTTAAAAATAAATAATCGATTTATGTCACTTAGTAGAGTAAAATTAAAGTTCAATCTTTATGTAATTTACTATTGTGAAAAAAATTAATCAGGTAATAATTAATTCATCAGTTCACAAAATAAGAAGCCTTCAACTATAATTTTTATTATAACATTCAAATAATTCTTACTTTATCTAATTTTTTTTTAATTTGAAGTTTCAGTTCTGAAAATTCAATTTATTAATAACCTTTCAAACTAATTCCAGAAAATGTAAGTTTTAATAGAATCAATTGATAATTAATTAAGCAGTTCACAACATAAAAAGCATTAAACAATTATTTTCATTGGAACATTCAAATAATTTTTACATTGTATATATATATATATATATATATATATATATATATATATATATATATTTTAATTTCATTCCGACACATTCAATTTATTAATGACCTTCAAAACTAATTCCATGAAAAATTAAAATATATGTACATATTAATGAATGATTTCGCCACATAAAAACCAATAAACAGTTATTTTCTTTAAAACATGCGAAGAATTTTTACTTTATATTTTACTGAAAATTTGAATTAATAATAATCTTTTAAACTAATTTCATGAAAAAGTAAAATATGTGCACATATAATATGGAAAGCATAATTCAGGTACGTATTTCACAACATCACAAAAATTTGCAAAAATTATAGAATTGGAAGTAGAGGTATTTTGAACATAAATAATCTTTCATTACAAAAATTATAGACAATATTCAATTACATAGCCTTGAAGTAAATAATCAATTTATGTAATTAATTTTAATAAATAAAAATTTAATATTTATTTAATATAATATTGTGAAGAAAATTAATCAGTTAATAATTAATTAATCTGTTCAAAACATAAAAAGCATTAAACTATAATTTTCATTCAGGCATTCAAACAATTTTTATTTTACATTTTTTTTTAATTTTCACTTTCATTTCTGAAAATTTGATTTATTATTAACCTTTTTTAGTAATTTGAGAAAAAATTAAAACATATATACATATAATTTTGAAAATTAAATTCAGATAATCATTTCGGAACATCACCAACATTGGCAGAAATTACGTAATTGGAATATAGGTATTTTAAATGTAAATAAACTTTTATTATACAAATTATAGCCAATAGTCAATTACATAATCTTAAAGTAAATAATAAATTTCTGTACTTAATTGAAACAAATCAAAATCAATCTTCATGTAATTTAATATTTTGAAAAAAATTAATCAGATGAAAAATAATCAATCAGTTCAAAAAATAAGAAGTATTAAACTATAACTTTCATTAAAACATTAACATAATTTTTAATTTATATATACTTTTAAAATTTGAACGTTCATTTCTGAATATTTGATTTTTAATAACCTTTGAAACTAATTCCAGAAAATGTAAGTTTCAATAGAATCAGGTAATAATTAATTAATTAGTTCATAACATAAAAAGCATTACACAATTATGTTCATTGAAGCATTCAAATAATTTTTACATTATATTCTCCTTTAAATTTGAAATTTCAATTCTATACATTTAATTCACTATTAACCTTTTAAACTAATTAACAAAAAAACTAAAATATATGTACATATCATTTTGAAAATTGAATTCAGATATAGTCATTTCACAACGTCACAAGCATTTGAAAAGATTATATGTTCTCTTTATTTGTTTATACTTTCTCCCTTTCACGGGGTTGAGAGTCTTTACATAACCATTACGTGTATTCTTACAAACAAGCCTTATACTATCTTATTAACTATTTGCTACATATCGCCTTAACTTATTATTCTTATTTTTAAACGCTTGCGACTTTCCCCTGGGCTTCCATTTCCTCTTACCACTATCAATCTCATAATTGGACTCTACTCCGTAACACTACTTCGTAATTCTCCTTCTTTAGGAGTCATTTTTTGGCTTTTTCCTACCCTGAGCAACCAGCTCTCTCTTACAGCTCTTCAAGCTTCTTCATCCATTCCTCCCCCTGACCATTTTCATTCAGAATCCAGTTCATTCTCTTTTCTATGCTCTCCTCTCCCCCTTCGTCACCTTTACACCTCTCTAACACATGCAACCATGTTTCCTGCTCATACTTACATACTCTACACACATTCTCTTCTTCATTCATCCAATACCTACATGCTCTTACACCCTCTCCCGTTCTGAATCTCACCACTCTATTCCATTTGCTGTCCTTTTTAATCTTTTGCAGGTACTCTGGTTCCCCCTACCTCTTCACCATTCTATACCAGCTGTTGTACCTTGAATCAGCGATTTTCCCCCATCTTTCCTCCCCTTGTCTTGCCTTAATCTCTTCCTCTATTTCCTCCCACTCTCTACCCCTAACTTGCATACCACATTCAAACCTCATTACATATCTCTCATCCTCCCATTTTGAACGCCCCACGTTGCCCCTCCTCACTTTATCCATAACCTCCCGGGCACACGCTTGTGCAATTTTGCTTCCTTCTCCCCTTCTTAGTTTCTCTTCGAAGTTCCAGGCTCTTTTCACTTGCCTCACCACCATTTTTTCCCGTTCTATTTCTTCCCTTGGCATATAACCTGGGCAGCTCCAACTCATTCCCATAACCCATCTCAAAAATCTCTCCTGCAAACTTTCCACTCTCTTATATTCTTTCCATCCCCAGATTTCCACTCCATAGCTTAACACGGACCATACTAAGACATCAAACATCCATACTCTCATCTTTCAGTCGTCCTTAAACCTTCTTTTTCCTATGCCCCATACTTGTCCCATTACTTTCCTCGCGCATTCTAACCTTTTTCTCATCTGCAGCTGGCTTCCTCCTCTCGTTTCGAACCAAAATCCTAGGTAGCAAAACTCATTCACCAACTCTACCACCACGCCAATTATCTTCTATTTATACTCTAATCTTCCCCTTTTATTTCTGAAACACATCATCTTAGTCTTGTTCACATTCACAGTTAAACCCTTTTCTCTCACATAGTCTTCGAAAACTCTCATCAACAGATTCATACCTCTTTCATCATCCGCTACTAGCACTACATCATCTGCATATGCTAGTGAGTACGCTTTGCCTGTTCCTAGCGTTGTTCCCCCTTTCCCTTTCCTCTCCAACTTCTCCTCTAAATCTGCCAGAAGAATACTAAATAGAAGTGGGCTCAACGGACACCCTTGCCTGAGGCCCCTTCCTGTCCAGAATTCCTCTCCTTTCTTGTCTCCTATCTTCACCCTTATCTTAGTTTCCACAAATATTTCTTTTATCCTCTCTATTAATCCTTCATCTACTCCTCTCTCTTTCATGGTTGCCCATAACACCCTTCTGTTAACTGAGTCAAATGCTGCCTTAAAATTGACAAATAGTGCAACAAGTTTCCCTTTCTTTCGCCCTAGGTTCCTATTGACTAGATAATTGAGCACGTAGATGTTATCTATGGTTCCCATCCCTTTTCTAAAACCCGTTTGATTGTGTCGTATACTTCCTTTTTCTTCCACCTATCTTTCTAACCTCCTTCTAAGCACTTCCGCATAAATTTTATATGCCACCGACATGAGTGTGATCCCTTTATATTCCTCTACCCTTTTCCCCTCTCCTTTCTTCATCAACGGTACTACCAGCCCTGTCTTGCATTCCTCCGGCCACCCTTCTCCTTTCCATACCTTATTGCAAATCTTCCACATCTCTTCTCTCACTCCTAATCCCCCATATTTCAGTGCTTCATTTTCCAAGCCATCTTCCCCTGTTGCCTTATTTCTTTTCAACCGATCAATCGCCTCATTCACTTCTTCCCTACTAATCTCGTTTGCGCTGTCCTCGTCTCCCTCTACCGCTTTTCTTCCTTCTCCCTTTACCCTACTTTCCACCCCTCCTAACAGTCCCTTGAAGTGTTTCGTCCACTCTTTCATTCCTATTTCTTCATTTATGTCCTTCCTTCCTCCTCTTTCTCTGTTTATCACTTCCCATTCCCTCCCTTCCTTTACAGCTTTCTCTACCTCTTTCATGTACCTTTCTTTCTCCTTCTGTCTTTTCTCCTTTATCATTCTTTCGTGTTCTCTCTTTCTCATGTTGAGTTCTCCTTTTTTCATTTCCCCTTTCCTCCATTTTCTTACACTTTCCTTCATCCTATCTTTACTTTCCCTGCATTCACCGTCCCACCAACCTCTCCTAAACCCCTCTACTTCTTCTCTTGGTCTCACCTCTTCCCTTACTTTATCAATCACTCCTTTCAGATTTTCTGGCAGCTTTTCTACTCATTCCTCTTCCAAACATGCTATTTCCTCGTTTTCTATTTTTTCTCTAAATTCTCTTAACTTTTCTTCTCCCCAAATGCCCATTTTCAATTTATTTTCCCTCTTTCCTTCCCTCTTTCCCCTACTTCGCTTTGATCTACCACCTCTCATTGTCGCTATCATCGAAAAGTGTTCTGAGCCTATCACGTTGCCCACTTACATTTCAACCATCAACTTCCTTATTCTTTCTTCCGCCAGAATATAATCTATGACGGTGCCCCCTATACCCGCGTACGTATATTCCCCTTCTTCATCCCCCTTGGAATTGCCGTTACAAATGAACCATCCCGCCTCTCACAACAAGTCCAGAAGCCTCCTACCCTCCCGGTCCGTTTCTTTTTGCTTAGAATTTCTTATGAACATCTTCTTTTCTCTATCCCATACCTCTCCTCCTTGTTCCCCGGTCCATGCATTCAAGTCCCCTCCTATTAGGACCAACCTCTCATCTTTTTTCTCTGTCCATTTCCTTATTGTTCTCCATCCTACCTCTACGCCTCTTCTTCTGTACACACATACTACATCTATAATAACTTTTCCTAATTTTATTCTTCTAACCATTGTTCCGTCCTTTTATTCTATATACTCTCCCTTTTCTTCCTCTACCACCAGTTCCTTTCTTACCCCTGACACCATGCCACCCATTCCTCTCCCTTTTACATGCTCCTTTCTCGCTGCTTGCATCTTCCACTCATATGCTTTCGGTAATATTCTTTTCATGCCTTTCCATTCTTTCTCATCTACCCACGTCTCACTCATCATTATGACATCCCACTTCTGCAATTCTCCCCAAAATCCTTCGCCCTTGTTTTTTAGTCCTGAAACGTTCCAGAATGCTACTTTCACGTCGCCCTTATTGCATTTCTGACCTTTCTTCCTTGCATTGAAGTCCTCTTGTCGTTTTAAAACCCCCCCATGATACTTGTATTCCCCCTTTCCTCGGTCTTGTGCCCTTCATTCACTACCCATTTCCTACCCTCCCTCAGATCTTCTACTTTATCGTCCCAAATCCATATATCTCCATTTACCCATATCCTATCTCTCCCAATCCTTACCCTATTACCTTTAATCCTCTCAGTCCATGCCTTTCGCTCGATTATCCACTTTCTTCTCCTTTTCCGCCACATCAGATCTTCTTCGATTCTTTCTTTTCTTCCTTTCAATAACTTATTCTCCATAACTTCGTACTTATCCTTCTCACTCTCTAATTTCAATAAAAACATACATTCTTTCCCCTCTTCCTTCCCTCCTAGTCTTCTTATCCCTTCTAATCTGACTTGCGCGCCGATGTCTCTCATCAGCTTCCCAATCACTTCCTCCTCCTTTTCATTGTCCACTTTCCAACCCTTCACTATTATATTATTTTTCCTCTTCGCTCTCTCTTCCCCTTCTATTCTTCTTTCAACCTCAATCACCCAGATAACAAAATGCGAGCAATATGCGACGCATTATGCACGCACGTCGTGCCGATCAACACGCACGAGATGCACTCACCAACGCAGACATATGTGTCATCAATTGAGACGCATATCGCTCGCATGTCGTGCTGGTCACTAGTGCGACGCATATCGCTCGCACGTCGTGATTAGTTATGCTCTAAAAATAATAAATTATGTAATATCAATATTTTTATATTTTAATTTGAGACATTTAATCAAATAAATTTTGAATTGGACTTTGAGTTTGCACTTTTCCCAATCAGTTACTAGAGATTTTCTATCATTGGAAAGAGTGTATTGTTTTAGGTTTAAAAATTCATAAAAAATTTTATGATTAAAAATTGATCTAAAAATCAAAGCGAATTAATTAAGAGGTTTAGAAACAGTTGAACGTATAGTAAATTATTTTGCTTTACCATAAAAAAGATAGGTTAGGTTTTATACTTACTGGTTATAGGTTTATATTTACTATTTTTTCGATTGTACTTACCACAAGTCTATTAATTCTCGGAATGCCGGACATAAAACACGATAAACACGATAGTAAAATTCTTCGACAGATGACAAAAGATGCTGGAAACACTTTTACTGACTTTTACAAAAACCAACGATGGTCAGGCGTCATCAAGTTGATAGCGTGTGTGAACAGTAGACTGTCGTGTAGAAGGAAAACGAACCTGACGAACGGTCGGAAATTAAAATTTATGTGAACATAAATTAAATTTTTAACTGCATATCATTTTTAATATTATTCGATCATTCTTCATAAATATTACAAATTAAAAGTGCAAAGAAAAAATAAATTTCACTTGAAATTTATTTGCGATTAGAATTATTGAAATTTTTTAATTTATACGATTGTATGTAGTTTAAAAACAAGTTGAAAAATAAATTCAATTGATTAAGAAATTTTTTAAATATAAGTTAATTTTCACGCATCTTCATGATGACGAAATGCGACTCATAAAGCTCGCAGCATGTGCCCATGTTCCGTGCTAGCGAAATGCGACTCATAAAGCTCGCAGCTAAGTGACAATCATATATTGCTGGCGAGATGCACGCGTTCTCGCACGCATTGCATGAGAATCACGAAATGCGGGTGACGTGCGTCGCACGCATTGTTATCTGGGATATATATATATATATATATATATGGGGCATAATTTCTGAAGTGTACCCACCTCGAAAACGAAAGTTGTCTGATCAGGCTAAAAATTGGCCCAATTGTAGTCCTACTAGATAGTACTCCTCACACCAAAAATTAATTTATTTTGATAATTATTTATCAAAGTGGAGGGGGTACAATTTTTGGGTTTTTTTAGCAAAGCCTTACTTTCAAACGTTTGTAACTTTTGTCCTATTGCCTTAAACAAAATTTCACTTGAAATGTTTTCGATAGAAGTTTTCATAAAATTACTGGTGGTAATAACGATTTTTGAAAAAAAAATCAAAATTTGACCCAAATTTTTGAAAATCAAAAATAAATTTGACTTTTTTTCAAATTTGGGCACTTTTTTTTTCTTCAAAATATTTTTAAACGAAAGCTGAGATTTTTTCCTATAAGACCTCCAATTTTCAGAGTGGCAAATTAATTTGTGTTTGAGTAATAGAACGATACGTAAACAAGATGCCGTGATAGGGCGGGTGGCGCGCGATTTTCCCTAGTGCGCTCACGCCGAGGTTCGTTGTATCAGATTATGGGATTCAGGTAGTGGAATAAAACAAAGAGTTTAATGAGAG
>CAKNYM010013049.1:0-20080 GCA_932195095.1 Andricus curvator | reverse complement strand
ATTGTTTAATAATTTTAAAGTACAAAAAATATTATGAATCATTCAGAATTGGCATTTGTGAAGAAAAGTCTTCCTTCTTTTGAATTTAAAATCAATAATTCATTTGTAAAGAGTAAAATCAAAGAATTAATTTACCTTTTACTCTAAAAGTATATTTTGTGATCTGAAAATTAATTTCTTTGATTCTAAACTAATGACTTATCATAAAAAATTAATTTACACATCTGATAATTTCAAAAAAAATCATATACAGCGAAAAACACGATAATTGACAGAAATGGACTTGTAGATTGAACTATTTAAAAACTGTAACAGATTGAACTATTTTTAAATTTAAACATTAAAAATTGTGATATTTACAGGTGCAATAGTTCAAAATTGTATTAAATACATGCAGGAATCATCACAACAACTGGTTTTCCTTCCCCAAGCACATACATTTTCAGGGTGGCGATTCGGCGGACAATTTCAAATTCCCGGTTATTTTCCGGTTTCTCCCGGTCAAGTTTTTCAATTTTCCCGGTCAACTAAAAGTAACATATTCATATTTGCCGTAAAACGCAAACATTTATTTTAATTCATGACGTTCACTCTGAACATCCTTTGACACAACAGAACAAAACATTGCAAAATAAATGAATTTTCAAAAAATACTTGAATTTTCCACTAAAAATATCAATTTTTCACAAAAAAATGAAATAGTTAAACTTTTCAACCAAAGTGATGAATTTTCAAGTAAAATTATGAATCTTTAACTGAATAGTTAAATTTTAAACAAAATAAAAAATAAATTTTCAGTTAAAATTATGAATATTTAACTGGAACACTTGAATTTTCGACCAAAAAGATTAATTTTTAAACCAGAAGATTAATTTTCAAATAAAAAGAATTACAAAATAGTCGAATTTTTGATTAAAGGAGACAAATTTTCAAGCAAATACACCAGAGACTCGATAGATGAACAATCTCGGGGGTTGCCTGAAAATGGCCTTGTTCATATAACGCGTACAGCGAAACGTAAACAGTCAGGGCCGCCTGAACCGTTTCCATAATATTGCGCAATCTACTTGACTGAGTAGTTATAGTGCATGGGTCCCTTCAGAGGCGGAGTCGCAACCGTCTCTCGCCCTGCCCCCTGAGAAACTGTGGGGACCAGCAATTCTAGGAATTCATATAACGCGTCCGATTTCGTGTTCAAATAGCGAGTCTCTGGTGTAGTTGAATTTTGAACTAAAACAAGAATCATTTTTAACCAAAAATGGAATAGTAACGTTTTTAGTGAAAAAAAATTAATTTCAAACCAAACATAAGAGTTTTCAATTAAAACAATGAATATTCAACTGAAATAGTTGAATTTTCAGACAAAAAAAATTAATTTTTATTAAAAAAGATAAATTGTCAACCAAAACTTAAATAATTATATTTCAAGTTAAAGAAATTAATGTTTAACCAAACAAACGAAGTGATGAATTTTCAAATAAAATTCTAAATATTTAACTGAAATAGCTGAATTTTAAACCAGACAGATGCATTTTTTTACTGCAATGATGAATCTTTAACTAGAATAATTGAATTTTGGACCAAGAAGATGAATTTCTACCAAAAGACGAATTTCCAACTAAAAAAGATAATTTTTCTACCAAAAATTGAATAAATGAATTCATAGGCAAGAAAAAGAAAGTTAAGAAAAAAATAGATGAATTTTCAACTAAAATTATGGAATATTCAACTGGAATAATAGTTACATTTTTATTTTAAAAAAATAATTACCTAAAATATTTTAAGTAATTTATTTAATAAATTACATTTTTTTATACAAAATTATAGACAATGAAATGAGTAATTGGATGAAAAAACTTCACTTCATTGGCGAATTTGTTGATGACAGCTCTCTCAGCTCGCGGAAATTGTTACAAAACATTTATTTAATTTTTTTTCATGAACATATTGCTTAAAATGTGTTGCCTCGAAAAAAAAGTAAATAAACGTTTTCGAATAATTCCCGCGAGACGAAAGTGCTGCCATCAAATTGCCACTTCATAACCTCAAAATCCTAATACCGATTGTTCCTATTGGGAACGATTGAAACTTTGCAACACTGAATCTTTCCTAATCGTGCAGACACGATTAAGAAACACGATTAGAAACAATTCAAATATCTTTCTATCATTCTGAATTGTTTTCAATTAATTATTTCTAGAAGGGTAAACAGTTCGCTTTTTCCGAAAATTGTACGCATAATAAATAATAATATCTTTTGTGTTTGCTTTACCGACATATTCTGTAAATCGCGAAGTTACCAACCCGACTTTGCAAGCGTTTGGTTTGTGAATGCGCCTTTATGTTGTTCTTTTCAAGTGCGCTCTAAACGAACCCTTTTGGGTCTCTGCAGGTATCTATTGGAGCTCAAGTTCGAAAGGATACCAACTTTTATTTGAGCCGCAACATTAGTGAACCCCCAGTTTTTTCTGTGATTCAATTCATAACACATTGAACTCATTTACCTTGCAATTTTTATGGAAAATATTCAGTTAATGGGGGTTGAATAATGTCAACACGATAATTTGTCTACTCCCTGCAAATAAAAAAGGCCAATTGTATTTCAATGGAAATGTTGAAATGAGCATTTGCAATTAAATGCAATTGGTAGAAATATCATTGAATGTACGTCAATGGATTTGAATTGACGCAATGTATTTAAATCGTATAAAGATGCAATTGGTGGCATTTCTTCATTACGGAATGATGTCAATTGAATTGAATTGTCAGTTTTCAAATGAATGTAATGAAATAAATAGAATTTAATTGTAAATTTTCAATGCAATGCAAATTTTTAAAGTATTATTAAACACATGAAAAAATACATTGTATTGTACTTTGAATATATATATGTATATATATCTTAATATTTATGTTAATAATAATTTCGATGGATAAATACAGATGAAATCTATAACACTTCTATAATATAAAAATGCACATAAGATCATCCCTACTTTTATTTTTAATTTTATATTCTGAAATGAACCTGAATAGAAAAGAAAAATGTGCTTATTTGACAGAGTATTATTTTGTCTATATGACTTAAACCCGCTTCAAAGTTGTTTTTATGTTATCATCCCGCAGTAATTTTGATAATTAATTTGTATTCTGGAAAAAATAACATCGTCACTCATTGCACTGTTTTTAATATGCTTAAGTAACTCTCAGAAGTAAAAAAAATTATTGAAAATTTATTACATTTCATTCTCTTAATTAGACCAAATTTTTCCATTTCAAAAAAATTTCTGTTAATTTTGAGTTTGGTATAAATCACACCTTTTTTATTTATTATACTATTAAATGCATATAATTTGAAAATATATTTTTCTATTTCAACAATTAGTGATTTTTTCAATTATTTTCCAATTTAAATATTTTACTTTATTCATTAAATATTGAATTAGTTTTAATAAGTACTTTAATGCAACAAAATTCGATAAATATTATTTGTATTATACTGTTAATTTATGTCCAAAGTCACTTTTTATTCTCATTAAACAATCAATATTTACTGAACTTTAGTCCAAAGGTACAAATTATATAACAACTTTTATTCCTTATTATCAATTAACCACTTTAATCTCTTCCACAATACTATTTATTAACGTATTATTTTATAATTTAATTAATTAAAATTTTATTGCAAAACTCCAATTAAAAACAATTTCGTTCTATAAATTTATGTGCGGTTCAATGAAATTTGATGCATCGCATGACCAATCTCCATTTTTACATTAACCTCTATGGGATAATATAAAACCATTTACAAAATTCTTTTTGAATTGAAAGTCGTCAATTAAATCCAAAAGACGGTTCATTGGCTTGCGAACCAATTCAGTGCAATAGACCGCACACTGGTTCTATTGCATATCTACAATTCACTGCAGTTGCAGACATTCAATTCAATTCACTTACAAATTTTTCAATTGCGATTTAATAATTGGATATTGAATGCAATTCACCATATTTGACTTGAATTGTATTCCACCAAAATTGTCGATTGACGATTTTATTACATTCTCATTCTAATGAGAAGGTATTGGTTTTATGTAAAATTTGACATAGTCGGTTTTCATCAAATCTCCACGTTTTGAGACCCCCTGAGCTAGAAAAAACGATTTTTACCAAGGTGTCTGTCTGTCTGTAGTCTGTCTGTCAGTCTGTCTGTCTGTCTGTCTGTCTTTCTGTCTGTCTGTCTGTCTGTCTGTAGCCACGATAACTTTCGAAAAAATGATCAGATTTGATTGAACTTTGGCACAATTTTTTATGGCCGAAAAATAGAGAACGAGTTCGTTAACCAGCTATTTTGGATGAAAATCCAAAAAGTGAGCACATTTTGAAAATTTTTGAGACCACTTTTTTTGAAGATTTGAAAATTCTATGTACGGCTATTAGTAGTACGCAAAATGACGAACAAAATATTCTTATGACTTTTCGTGATAAAAAAAAAACTACTGGAGTTATAGCATTTTCAAAATTCCAAAAAACAAACGAAAATGAACATTTTAAGCCGAAAAACGCACGATATGAAAAAAAGTCAAGAGGAGAAAAACGTTTCTTTTTGAACACCCTATGATATTTTCATAACAACTTTTTGAATTTTTTGAAAAATACAAAATTCAAATTTTGATCGCACAAAAAATTAATGAAAAATCAAAAAAGCCATTTTGCTGTCAAACTATGCAAGATACAAATATATCAAATACAAGTACAAATTTATTGTGACTCATGTTTCGATAGGATGCGTGGTTTTTGTTTTATTCGTGAAAATAACATTGACAGTAAAAAAAATCAAATTTTTGAAAAAACAATGCAAGGTACGAAAACATATAAATGAACAAAAATTGTGCATCCAAAAAAGACTTACAAGCCCGTAATCAATTTTTGTGGTAAGAATATATTCAAAATGAAAAAATTAACTTTTATGATAAACGGCACAAGATAAAATAAAATGTTAACCAATAAAATTTGTCGCCTGAATTATATCATTACTTTTCATTTGAAATCAAATACAAATTTAGTAATTTGTATATGAAGAACATATAACACGAAGCACAAAGTGCGCGCTCAGTGTATTTACCAAATCGCACGCCGTAAGTGCGCTCAAACTTTTTTGTTTCTATCATACGGTTCAAATGATTTTCAAATCAAATATCGAGCGCGAAGCGCGAGTGTCTGGATGAGAATGTGTTCCTTAAGGTCGATAGAACCTTGAGTAAATAAAGTTCCTTTTCAGTCTAAAATAAAAACAAATTTAACAATCACTTAATATGTAGAGGTTTTGATAATTTTATAATATTTGCAAACAAACTTTTTCTTTTCATCGAAGTCGAACACGAAGTTCAAAAATCTAGAGGAGCCGAGCGTAAAGCGCGATGCAAATACGCCCGAGCGCGTAGCGCGAGGTGAATACATAATCGAGCGCGAAGCGCGAGATAAATATATGATCGAGCGCGAAGCGCGAGATCCAACAGTCGCGCGCCCTAGGCGCGTTCAAACTTGCGAGCGAAGCGCGCCATGAGAATGTGCCCGCGAAGCGGGCAGATTTTTTTTGAATTGCAGTCAATCGATTTTAAATGAATATTTTTTTGCAGGGCTCCTTGTAAACACACTGTTTGGTGCAGCTACGAATGGGCATGAACCATCTCCTCGAGTTAACATAAAAAGTGATATACTATCGATATTAATATGTGACAGTAATAACAGGTGGCACCAGTGCAAATAAATGGAGAAAACGCGCTGTCCCAACCTATGCAGTGTCCCAACCTGTACCGTACGAATATCCTCAGCCAAAGTTCTGTAAGAAGTTCGAATTGGTTTCTATTGTGTTAAACTTGGCAGATTCGGCCACACAATGGTATACCTGTATTTTCCTATGAAGCTGCTGGTACATGCGTCGAACGATAGTTAGCCAGAGATATGGACGAGTCCTTCTGGACTCACAAACCTACAGGCTGGCCACTGTACTCTCGAGATATCCAGAAACTACATGAAACTCTCAAATCGCAAAGTTCAGCAAGGATAGTTGGGCATAGTGTTACTTTTGATAAGGAAATTAATAAAGTTATAAACCCCTGACGCTTCTAACACTGAGAGCAAAGAGAAGTTTCAAGGAACAGGAAAACATACAGGAATTGTTGAGAAAGTGAAAAAGAGAGTGAAACATCTACTTATTTATCACTGACGGAAACTTTCAAAATATCCAATCAATAAAAGAAAATGCCTAATGTAAAATAAATAATATATTAAATATAAAATGTCAAGTGTTCTGAAAAATCAAAGAATTCTGAAAATTCAAAATAATACAAAGAATTTTAAGAACTTCAAAGGAGTCAACGGAATTCGATCCAAATCTCAAAATTATTAAACATGTTCCGTATTATTTTAAGAATTCAAAGAATACAAGTGAATTTAAAAGATTCCAAAAGAATTTAAATATTTTACAAAGAAATGCATGAAACTGGGTTATGCCATATTCAATATATAAAACAGGTGTTACTTTAGTCTTCAGGATTCAAGAATTCAGTCGTATACACAGCTAAAATTATTTAATTAATTGAATTAATCCATGGAAATTGAAAAGTATTTAAGAGAATTTGAGATAATTTGAAAGAATTTGAGATAATTTGAAGTAATTCAAGGAAATTCAAAACAATTTACTAACAAATGTACACCTGAATTCGCTAGTGTACCCACTCAAGAAAATAAGTTTGTCTAATCTAAGTCAAACTTGGTCAAAATGTTGTGCTATTCGATAGTATTTTATGGGAAAAAATTTCCATTTAGATTAATATTAACCGAAGGCGGGGGGTTGACAATTTTGAGATTTTCGTGGATTTTCACTTTAAGATCTTTGAAGTTGAAAGTGCGATTTTCATTTTTTATTTATAAAAATCTGCGATCAGTGGTTTATGTGATTATACCAGCTGTTTTGGCGATTTGTAACTCTTCTAATGTCGATAAAAAAATGTTGTTTAGTATAGTTTCGACAGGTTTTTTCACGACCTTTCCATGATCATAAGAATTTTGTTTAAAAGTAAATATTTAAACTTTAAAAATGAAGGTCGAAGATAAATAGGTTTTTTTATAGAAGGACGCTTTTTTTAATTTTTTGGGGGATAGGAGCTTACCTTTGGAAGAAGAGCAGAAATGGATATTCGAAAAATAAAATGAGTTAATACCTGCTTGAAAGCAATAAACATTAGTTCGCATCAAACATTGTTTATTTATTATATTTGTTTACATTTAATAATATAAATAATAATAAATGAATAATAATAAATACATAAATTAATTTTTTATAATAAATACGTACACAGAAAAACCTTATGCATTTTTATATAATAATCGGATATAGAAACGCTGCCGTATTTTCATCCACGCGAATATTTTTATCCATCGCCAGATAAACCTGACAGCTTTTTAAAACAATTGACATCTATTTTTGTCGGGCAGCAGATAAAAATAGCTATCATATTTTTTACAAATCTGTCAATTTTTTCAAGTTTTCACATTTTTCTCCGTATATATTTGCATTATTGGCATGTGTGTCAAATGAAATCAATATTGCCCGGAGATTATTGCAAAATCAAAAGAAGCTTTACCTAGTAAATCAGAAGGGTGCAGCTTCTTCTTCGCTTATTTAAAATTTATGGTAAGCACTGCGAAAATTATTAAATATATATTAAACGTGCAGAATCATCAGAACTAAGCAATGAAGCCATGCAGTTTTTACTATTAAACACCATATGACATATTACCCCTTATATTTCAAAAAGCATAATGCAATAGATATGTTCACTATTTGAAGACATGAGAATGTCAAATAGATAAAAAACAAAAGTAAAATTATATACAGAATCGACAACGAAAATTGTCTATAACAGAAGCATTTAAATGTACAATGAAAGTATGATAAAATTATATAGAAGCATGTTCCAATTTTCTTCCTGGAAGAGGCGAAAAAAGAAATGTTCCTTCACAAGTTCTTCATCTCATAAATTTAAAAAATAGCGTATTTTTCTGACAAAATCAGGAATATGTAGTAAGGATTTCTACCAGTCTTTTTTGGGGACTTCGTTTAAGTGGCCGTAAGAAAAAACCAGGTCTGTCTTAGGTTTAAACATATGCTTAGACCTAGTTTAAAACATAGTTTTATGTCCGCCTTCATTGTTTTACTTTTTTGAAAATTATTACGCTATCTAAGAATGATAGATAAATCAATCATTTATTGTTTCGCACAAATTATGGAAAAAAACTAGAAAAATCAAATAAAAACATTTGTGACTTTAACCTGATTTTATGACATTTTTATGAAATTTGATAAAATTATCAATTTTTCACTGAATTCTTTATATACTATTTTTGTTTCAAATACTACATTCCTTACAAAATTTGCATGAAAAGTAATTTCGTTTTTTTTTTAATAAAAAAGTTTAGGCGGGCATGAACCTATGTTTTAACCTACAGGTCCGAACCTAGAACAGACCTGGTTTTTTCTTCCGACCACTTGGACCAAGTCCCAAGAAAAGACCAGGTTTTTTCGGAAAGTGTGGTATGAGGCATACGTGTAATATGTAATCTTTGATATGATAAAATCTCTAAAAACTATAGTACTGGAATATAAAATTTATAAAATGATGAGAATGTGGACTGGATAAAAACCGAAATTAACTTTATTTACGTGAAATTATTTTTAAACAAAATTTGTTCCGTGTTTGGGGGAAAACTGATATTTATGCAGTTTTCATTCAAAGCATTTTAAAATTAATTCTTTCGGGTGCGAGCAGAAATTATATTTACATATTTCTAATTTTTATTGATAAATAGTGCCCTAAATTACTCGAAGCCATTAAAAACAGAATTACAAAAAATTAGTCTTTATCCAGTCCTCATTCTCATATATCTTCATTTATTTTCTTATTCAATATTCTCAGGCGAGAATGAAGGAGTTAACATAGGGGGACGATTAGACCTATCCTTCCAACAGTGGTCGATAAACTTTCAAGGTACACGAAATTATCAACTTGTTCTATCCTCTCTTGGTCTAAGGCAATATTGCATACTGTTTTCTCACCCTTTCCTTCAAACACCATAACTTTTGTATTATTTACGTTAATCTTAAGATCTATCTTCTTTATGCTAGTATTCAGTCTGCTCAACATTCTCTGAAAATCACCGACTAATTCTGGTATAACAACCTTCTCATCTGCAAACGTCAACCCACGCATCTTCACTGTACCGATACCGCACACCTTCTTCGCCGAAGAGGAACATTCTTAGATAATAGATACCATTCTTGATACCATTATAAATTCATTAAAGTCCACTATACTTTTATAGAAATAGAAAAAGAATAATAATGTATAACTACTAAATGCAAAAGTTCACAAAATTTTCTACGGAGATGGTAAAGTGCATCCCTGACGAAGAGGGTATATCCCTCGTGGATTCGGAACCACATTCATCCGAAGGAAGGTGGCGCGCAGTTCTTGCAATGCGATAGAACAAAGTAGCGACATTCGCCACTCTTGAAGGGGATCTAGAGTTGCGGGGATTGTACAGCTTTCAGCAGAGTCGGCAACAGGAGTTCCTGAAGTGGCGTCTATGTTCTATGGTGGCGGGAGCACGAAGGAAGCTAGTTGCCCCCATAGGAGCTGTGCGCTGACTTTCGCCCCTATCTGGTCCTAAACCCTGCTCGAGAACTCCTTCTCTCCCACGACCTCTTGCACGTACTTCAACCCACGCCATGATTTCAGAAACAGGATTTCGTTCTCTTTTTTTCTTTCTCTCTTTCTTTTTCTTTTACTTTTTCTTCTCTCGATTAATGTAACTAACAATGTACCGAATGTCTCCCAATTGTCTCTTAAGTCAACTCTTATTTGTTTGCACTACGACAGCGACGAAACAAGGATGCAAAGTTTGTTTTATTGGCATTCTGAAAGCAACTAAGGATTAAAGCAAAAGAAAGAGACCACTGGGCTCTCTCGCTTAGGGATATGAAGCTTTTATTTATAAATAGTTGCCGCACGTTTTAATCGTGGAATTATGATAATGAGGCGTCGAAACGATCGTCTTGAGATCTGCTGAATAGTCCTACTGGCTAAAGTATCCTTCTCCGAGATTTATTTCAACCTGTGGGACCATTCGTACAATGTACAATCTACAATGCACAATTTTTAAATAAATATTTATTTGAAATTTAAAATCAATTTAATTTCTTGAAACTAGCATCTTCTCTACGTGCACTCCACTTCAAAATTGAGCAAATTGTATAGTGATTTATAAAACCGAGAAAAATATCAAAAAATATACTGTTCGTTCATTGTAACTAATTTATAGAGGAAATTGAAGTTTACTTTAGAAAAAAACAGTTTGGGTTACAATTATTCATTCAAAGACTGTTATTTCGATTTTTATGTTTTTTCTATTAAAATTTGCAATTTAGGGAAAACCCGGGCAAACTGAATGATTTCTGGCACGGTTTATACTTCATTTATTTTTTACCGTTTTTTACCAATTCCTAATAATGTTACTGTCTATAGGATTCAACATTTTTGTTTAGAAAAAGTTATTTATCATCGTGTGTTTACGTATTTAGTGTCAGTTAAAAAACATAAACCAATCGCTGCTTAATTTTGATGATCGAACGAGAAGTTTGAAACAGTTCCATCCCGTGTGGAAAAATTTCGTGGCAATCTTGAATCATGCTAAAGCCAGTACAGTTTTTCTCAAGCCGGTCTATTCACGCAATACTAGCCTGGCGCTTCACTGGTGCTGTCTAGTTTTGCTGCGTGTTTAATTCAAAACTTTCTGCTGTCTAGTCCCAGCCTTGGCGCTATCTAGGAGTTCGTTGCGAATTTGAATATATAAAGATTATCCATATTTTAGCTAGTTTCTAGATAGAATCACGGTTTGGACTTAAACAAAAATTACAGAGGTGAATTCAGAAAATAATCATTTTTTCATAAAAGATTTAGAAAATTACAATACACAATCGCACAAATGCTTAAGCAATAATTAATTGTACACCAATACATATTTAAGATAGTAAACAATAATGGTTGAAGGTGATCGAAATCTTAATACAAGAACTGTATTCTTAAGAACGATTTTTTTAAGAATGTTTGAAAACATTGTTTTTTAATTGAATTATGTAGTCAATTTATAATAAATTTATATTGAATTTCTAATAATTATAATATGTATAATGCTATGTATAATATTGATGATATTCCAGAAAATCAAATTTGAACATAAATGATTTATTCAATTTATTTTAATTATCCATTGATTGCGTAAATAATAATTAAGCCTAACGTATTAATTATTTGAAATAATAAACAATCATTATTTCGTAGTCTAACCGCAAGAAAATCATACAAACTTTATTTTTTTCAATGATTTATTCACACATCAAGCACTTTTAATGTTTAAAAATTGTTCATGTTCTATTCAAATAAATATTGGGATGTGATGAATTGAAATTCATATCCGACAAAAATGAAAAAAAATTTAACTTTTAGATGGCCGAGGTGTTAAGGCGACGGGACAAAGTTACAACAATATAATAGGAAGTTACATCAGAAGTTCAACACCCGGCGTATGTACAAGAGATTTGCGAAAACTCATTTCTTCTTTTTTTTTTGTACAAAAACTTTTTTTATATTTTTAATTAACTGCAAAATCTATATATTGGACTTTTATGGCATAAAAAATAATTATATTATTTAATTATTAATTATTTTTTACCAAAATAGCCGATCTGTCTAGAAACTAGTTGATCCGAGAGTTACATCCCAGTCTAGCCACTGGACAGTCAGCCTGTGGAGTGCCAGTGTCGACTCAAGGCGGACTGGACAGAAACAGTGCAGCGCCACGAAATTTTTCCACACGGGATGTGTCCAAGCGGACAAACTTTTAAATTCTTATTCAATTCAACTGATTAAGGGCTGATTTTATTTCATGAGGAAAAATAATGATCTTTCTAAGAAAAAAATGAGCTACTAATGATCATTAGGCTTGAATAATAATTTCAGTATTATTTACTTACAACGGAAGCAAAAACACAAAAATCTTAATAAATTTGGTTTAATAAACAATTTTCACTGGACTATTTTTTCCTAAAGTACGTTCAGGGATCTTCTTCAAAATTCCCAGCAATTCAAAATGAGTCTATATTATATATATTATATATATTTTATAAATCAATGCAAAGGTTTGCTGGATTTGAAGATTTATTGAACGTCAGGCCAGAGAAACAATACTGAAATAAACTATAATCGATGTATTTGACGAGAGAGAACAAACTTTTGGGTATATGTGTATTTGGAAAGAGAAAAAAGAAAATTTGAAATCGGTTAAATGTCTACTGTTCGGGTTTTTAATTTGAAAATTCCAAATTTTGAAAATGGGCTAAAATATTATGGCAAATTTTTTGTATATACATTTTTTGTGGTAAATAACTAGAAAAAATTAGAAGAAGAAAATTTGTGCGAGCTATTTTTTTTTAAATGTAAGAAAACATTTTTTTAATTTAGTTATTTGTAAATTTGGGAAAAAAAGTGTTACATGTGTTAAACTTAAAATTTCTTCAGATTTAATCAATGAAGAAACATGTCATTATTTTTAATTATAAACAAAAATTTGTTGTTGTTTAAAGCATGAAGATTGATTAAAAACAGCAAAATTTACGATTTGGAAATGCTTTTAAATGTACGAAAAACTTTTTTCTAGTAACAGTCTAATGGCATGTTTCTTCAATTATTATTTAAGCTAAAGCTATAGTTCGATATGCACAATCTTTTCCATGATGTGTAATTAATTAAATTATGCATATTCAAATTCAAAATAATTAGAAGATATATTAGAGGGTTACAATTTTTGTTGCTTTTTTCCGAATGTCAAACAAATAACATAGAAAACGAACGATTAAAATGTCTTCTTTAAATATTTATTTTATTTATTTTTAAGGCTTATATTCACTCTTTATTTGTTCAATATCGATGTATAATCTGCACTGTTAGAAAAATCTGTATTAAATTTAATACAAATGTATATGAAGTCATTTGCATACACAGCAGTTGAAATGTAATATACATCAAAATATGCATAGCTCTACACTTTATATTAAATATAATATACAGGTCGTTATACCAGCGTGCTTGAAAACTCAAAGTGCTTTTATTTCTTTAAATTTTATTTTTAATTAATTGTAAGAAGGTATCATATTTTATTATTAAGAATCGAAAATTACTGCTAATCTTATTTTGATTTTGTGTAAAATGGAATTAATAAAATTGAATTATTAGAATAGCGATTTCATATGCTTGAGATATTAATTTTAATATACATTAGTATTTTAAATTTAATACTATTTTTAACAGTTTGTAGTCTTTACTCTTTAGGGGTCGTCCGTACATTACGTAAAGCTTTTAGGGGGGAGGCTGGGTTTAAGAGGAAATTTTATGGTCCTGCTAGGTGGGAAAAGGGTTCGAGAAATGTTACGTAACATTTAATAAAACGTAACCATTAAAAAATACACTCAAAAAAATGTCTGGTTAAATCAACCAGAATTCTGGTTAAATATGCCCTTACTATTTTTTCTGGTTAGACTAACCAGAATTATGGTTGAATTAACCAGAATTCCGGTTCAATTAACCAAAAATTCTGGTTAATTCAACCATTATTCTGGTTAGTCAAACCAGAAAAAAATAGTAAGGGCATATTGAACCAGAATTCTGGTTGATTTAAGCAGACATTTTTTTGAGTGTAGCAAAATAATATAAGAAGGTAGAGTGAAGTGAGAATTTATTTTTAATCTGTTTTTGAGGTATGTCTAAAAGTTGAGGTATCCGACCAGAATACCAGGATCTTAACTTAGTTTCTTTGGTCACTCTGAAATAGTGAAAAAAAATGCAAAATCTGTACAATTAAAATTATATATTTTTTTAATTTATTAGGAAAGTAAAGATAAATTTCTGTAAACGAAACGAGAAATGATATCTGGAACGATGAAGGTGAACATTGAGTCCGTAGTTTTTGTTGATATTTCAAAAAATTCTAACTTAATAAAAAATCCTTTTTTCTAAAATATGATTTCATAATAATATTTATCATCGAAAAATGTAAACGTAAAAAAATGACTATAAGTTTTGCATGCATAGAATTTGTTTTTTAATATTCCAAATTTGAAAACTTAACTCCTCTGTAGTGGCTGAAAGTAATATCCAAAAAACTTAAAAAATAAAAACACATGTTATCCTGGTAGAATACCACAACTTACGCGGATTTATTTTTCTTGATAGTGCAAAAATCATATTTGCACTAATTATAATATTCCAAAATATTAAAACATAAAATAAACATCTCGTTTATAAGACTACCAAGTTTACTAATTTTTTCTGAATTTGTCTTTATTTTTCTTATTGCTTCGTGAAGACTTGAAGCTTGATAATAATTTGTCATAATCATCGTTGGGCATTGAGTCCACAGTTGTAGCGGTAGGGAGCCATCGTAGGCGGAGTTGTGGTCACAGCAAACGGGTTTAAATTAATTATATAAAAGCGACGATGGACCGGCTAATCCACGCGCCGAGAAAATCCCCGCACCTAACTCCGGTTAAGTCTTTGTTTAACACTCGTGCGGATAATCTCTCGCCAGGGAGATCGGCCAAGCAAGAAACTGAGAAGGCGAAAGGGGCCAGAAAAGAGAGAAAAATAGATGCCGGAGGACAGTGAGGAACAGAGAGGATCATTGTAACCGGCGAAGAAAATAGTGACTTTTGCGGCCGACAAGCGACTCTTCACAACAACGAGGTAAGACGCTGTCGAAATGAATACAAATGACGCTCGGGTCACCTGCACAGTAATTGGATGATCCTCCATTCCGAGGATAATCCTTCGTTGAACGTCCTGGTGAGGACCGCCTCGTTCTTGCCTGCGGGTAAACGCCCACTCTTCGACTCTTGCTCGAGAGTCTAACAAATTTCGACAGCAGAAGAGAGAAAAGCGAAAATCGGAAAAACCCAAGGAAGTAAGTGAGAGGAATCCTGTTCAGAAGGAAACCATAAATCAGGTAAGGGTACCCACCTTAACAGGCAAGTAATGTCGTGTTGTGCTAACAATGAATGCCCATGATGCACCCTAATACTTTTACGACCCTTTTTCAAATGTGAATGTGCACAACTTTCTTGGACAGAACCATCGCACAATTATTCTGTTTGCCGAATAACCATGGAAATTGTTTACGACCGGAACGAATTTTGCCTTCAAAAACCATGTTAGAGTGCTCCTTTCGAAACGGTGGATTAGACTTCTACCGGATTTGCAGAAGATTAGTACCTCGTTATTCGGTCCTCCAGTTGGTGGCTAATTTTTCATCTTGAAATTGCAAAGGATCTTCTTGTGAGAAAAATGATTTTAATTGAAAAGAAATCCCGGTGGGGCTGGACCAACTTTTATTCGTTAAATACAAAAAAGTCGATTTTGATGTTTAATAACAAAAAAGTAATTACGAGAATCTCGAAACATCATAATTTCCACTAAACATTATTTTATATTATAAGTTATAGATTTTGAAACTCAAACAATTTAATACAAGGTATTGAATTCATGAAATTATTTATCAGATGAAATTTCAAAATATTTTAATCTGTAATTTATTATTTTTCTGATGAACATTTCCAATTCAATAAGAGACTCTTCCAGGAACGTCAATTTGTGACGTGAGTATGATTTTTGAAACATTAGACCCCTCTTTTTGTAAAGATTCGTAAGATTTAAAATTCGTAAGTTTCAAAGATTTTAAATAATTTTAAAGGATTTCAAGAATTTGAAGAAATTACCTACAAAGTATTCACAAGAATTACAAAAATTTTGCGGTATTGAAACGACTGAAATGAATTTTTGAAATGTTTCACAGATTTCAAATAATTTAAATGGATTTCCAGAGTTTAAAGAAATGACCCATTTCAATTTCAGAGAGAATCTGAAATTTTTAAACGGATTTAAAAGGTTTTATATGAACTTAAAGGGGCTAAATCAGACTTTAAGCGATTTTATGGGATTTCAAGAGATATTAAAGAATTTCGACAGATTTTTGGGGATTTTTAAGAATTTACAAAAATCATAAGAACGATTTTCACGGATTACAAATGATTTAAACAGATTTTAAAGAATTTCAAGGAATCTTCAGAGATTTTAAGAGATCTTAAGGGATTTTAAGAGATCTTAAGGGATTTTAAGAGATCTTAAGGGATTTTAAGAGATTTCGAAATACTTGAAAAAAATATCACCGCCTTTCAAAGGATTTTTAGGGATTCCGACGTATTTTCACGAATTTTTAAGGATGCCAGGCTATTTTAATGGAATTTTGAAGATTTTAAGAGATTTCCTAGAATTTCAAATGATTTTGCGAAATTGTAAACGATCTGCAAAGATTTCAAAGGATTTCAATTCAAAAGGATGCAAAAGATAAACGGAATTTTAGAGGTTTTCCGAATATTATGAAGGATTGTAAAAGATTTCGAGAAATTTTAATGCCTTTAAAAATATTAAAGGATTTCGAGACATTCGGAAAGATTCCCATCCATTTTAAAGATTTCAATAAATTTTAAATGGATTTCAAAAATTTCGAGTGATCTAGTAATATTTCAAAATATGTTACGAAAATTCGAAGGCATTAACCAATTTTTGTAGATTTTAAGGAATCTCCATGGATTTTTAAGGATTATAAGGAATTTTTATAGGATTCTGAATATTTCAAGCGATTTCAAGGATTTACAAAGATTTCGCGGAATCTCAAAGAAATTGATAAGGAATTTTCACAGTTTTTAAATGATTTAAATGGATTTCCAGAAAGCTGAAACAAAATAAAAAATTAAAATAAAGATTAATTTACTGTATGCCTAAATAAAAGTGTTCACGTAAGCACACGAATTTTAAAATTTTGTTTGCAAGCTAACAAAATTTTGTGAAACGTGCATCGTACGATTTTCATGTTAACGAATCCGGGAACACTTTTTTAATGATTCCTTATGAAATAAGAAGAAAATTGGAAATCTAGATACACTGCTAAATAAAGCGCGGAAAAAGAATGTCACTATTTTAAAAGTTTTTTTTGGATCTACACGAACAATTTTTCAAATGGTTTAGATATTTAATATTTCACTCGGTGACACTTCGTGATTTTACAGGAAATTTATTGAATATTTACTGAAAGTTATCAATAATAATCTTCTTTAAATGTGCTTTTAAAGTAGAATTTTTTCAAGGCAAAGTACTCAGCATTAAATAAAAAACAACGAAATTTTCAATTTTATATTTTTAACCTAAGTGCTTTGCATTAAGGTGATTAATATTAATTATATTTTTTTATTATACCATTAAGCCATTTCCCTTTCGGTGTAGGCGTGACTTGTTCAGCGAGGAAAGGAGTAATGTGAGGTAGAGGGTATAGATTTTTTTAGATTGATCTAGAATTCTCGTTTTATTTATTTAAATGACACGTTCGTTCCGCAATACTGCATCGACCCAGGTTGCTGATCAATCTCGCTAGCGATCACCCCAAATGAAGAGCTTCGCAAAATTGTTATGTGTGGTTCCCCACTTGTGCCCATTGGTATCCAAGGTCTTTGTTTCAGGCGTCATTCACTCTATTGTAACTCTGTTTACAAACTATTTGTCGCCACACTTTTCTGTCCTGGCATACTACTCTAGCTTCCTTCACGTCCATGCATTTTTTCATGCAAGCTCTTGTGTTTCTATAGCTTCTTATGTCTCTTCGGATTAATGTTTCATTCACAGATTTTAACCATTCTTTTGGCGGTCTACCTCTGAGCATTCTGCCATTTACTTTACCTTTATACACTTGTTTGGTCAGTCATTCATCTTTCATTCTTTCAACATTTCCGAACCATCTTAACTGATTTCTTTCTCATATGTCAACTAGTGTCTCTCCTGTACCACATTCTTTGAGGATTATCTCGTTTCGCAGGATGTCCAACCGTGTTTTCCCGCATATTGTGAGCAAAGGTTTCATGCCAATCGCGTTAATTTTACTCCTGTCCTTTTCGTGACAGGTCCATGTCTCGCTACCGTAGAGTACAGTCGGTACGAATAAAGAATTATGTATGGCCATTTCAGCTTTTTTTGATATGTTTTTAATTCTGAGAATGGACCCTGCACTGCCGATAACCTTCTCACCCTCATTTATGCGCCTCTCTAACTCCCTATCTATTTGTCCGTCACTAGTGAATAGGCTACCCAGATATACGTACTTGTCAACTTGTTCTAATCTCTCATCATGTAGGACAATGTTGCACATTGTTTTCTCACTTTTTCCTTCAAACACCATGATTTTTGTTTTAATTACATTACATTCTTTGCCAGTCATCGATTGATTCTGCCATAACAACTTTGTCATCTGCTAAAGCTAACCCACGTACCCTCACTGTCTCGAGATCTACACCTTTTTCGTCGAAAAAGGCCATTCTTAGACACTTATCCATAAATATGATAAATAGCCATGAGGACATAATGCATCTTTGTTTAACGCCTTGCATAATATCGAACCAGTCACTCAGTTTCCCATTTACCCTTACACTCGCTTTACTACATGTATATATATTGTTTGTATTACTTGTAGGAGCCATCCATTGACTCTGTACTCTTTAAGGACTTCCCAAAGTTGACTTCTATTTACCTTGTCAAATGCTTTTTCTAGGTCAACAAATGCACAGAAAACTTTCTTTCCTCTCAAGCTTTTTTCTGTGATCTGTCTTAAGCTAAATATCTGATCTGTACATGATCTTCCTGGCATAAATCCACTTCGGACTTCCCATATCTTTTCTTCTGTAATTTGCATTACCCTACGAATAAGTATTTTTGAGTAAATTTCACTTGCGGTACTTAATAAGCTGATACCTCTGTAATTACTGCAGTTGCTAGTATATCCCTTTCTTTTGTATATTGGTACGATAATCGCTTTTCTCCAATCGTCTGGGACTTCTCCCGTCTCGATACATACATTTATTAATTCGCACAACCTGTGAGGTATGTACTCGCCACCGTATTTAAGCATCTCAGCGCTAATACTGTCTACACCAGCAGCCTTACCGTTTTTTATGTTCTTAATCATACCTCTAACCTCAGTGACACAGACTTTCTCAATTGGGTATTCTAATGCAGTACGTTCTATGTCGCAGTTCTGTTGCCCTATATCTTCACCTCTTAATAATTCTTTGAAAGAGTCTTTTAAAGCGTCTACTATCCCGTCTGTATCATATAGCATTTTACCTTTGCTGTTTCTCATGCTGGCAAACTCTGTACTTTTATTTTCCTTTATTAGTTTAGATAATAGTTTCATAATTCCTCCAAAGCCGTTTTGTATTTTCTTTTCTTCTTCTGTTCTGATTTTATCTTTACTTTCCTTTACTAGGCGTTTAACTTTCCTCTTTTCGTGTCTGTAATCATTTTCAAGTCTATTTCTCTCCTCATCGCTAAGACCTGTGATGTTCAACGTTCTTTCGTACGCTTCTTTCTTCTCTTGTCGGGCTGCCTCAATTTCATCATTCCACCATGCATCACCAGATTTTCTTATATTCTCCTAAAAATATGTTGGTGTTAAAATGAATTAAGAAACCTTCTTTAAAACCCATTTTAGTTAATTCTTCACAAAAAACCTATTTATCACTGGCTCGCAAGTTTGAGTGCGCCTAGGGCGTGCGTCTGTTGGATCTCGCGCTTCGCGCTCTATAATGTTTTTACCTTGCGCTACGCGCTCGGGCTTTGTATTTCTCCCACATTTGTGCGAAGACCTTTTCAAATTAGAAATTAAAAACCATCGACAACTGTATTTTGGTGATAAGCTCCTTCGGCTTTAAAAAACAAATTCTCGTCATATCTCGTGCTTCGCACTCGATTTTGTCCAAAATGCGAACTTTTCTACATTATTGTTCAACACTATTATATCGAATGTATATTAAATTTATTATGACAAGATTGTTATGGCAGAATCAGTCGAGGACTTGCAAAGAATG